>VZRU01017423.1:139838-172775 GCA_013398155.1 Pedionomus torquatus
CCTTGCACTGGCTGTGTGTGCCGTGTGTGGCTGCAGCTGTGCCCCTCCGTTCAGCCCCCCCTGGGGACAGACCACTTTACAATAAAGCTGGGGCCAGAGCTGCAGCCTGGAAAAACACTAAGTCACTTAATTAGTGACATTGCTATAACAGTGCGGTGGACTTCTACAGGCATCAGGCACAGACAGGACAAAGGCCATCAACAAGTAATCAAAGTCATCCTCTTTGAAATGAAGTTGCATTCAAGAAGGGGCTAGAAATGACAGTAAATGAGCATTACTCCATAGCAGCATGTAGGAACCTCCGGTCCCACTGCCTCGTTTCACCTTGAGTGGGATTGAAATTGCTGCTATTAGTGGTTATTGTTACCTGACTAATAATAACATTTAATGACAGTAACCAGCTGTGTAGAAGAGATCCAGTTACTGATCAGGCCGTTGTAGAGATAGGGGCTGTATGAACACCAGACAAAATGATGGTCCCTGTCTCAAACTGCTTACAGAGTTGGCACAACATCTTCTGTGGCTATTTACAGCCTCAGAGAATCCATGGACATGGACTTTCCAGAGTCTATGAAGAAGACCTCAGCATCCTCTCTGCCTCCCTTCCCTCCTGGTGCTGCTGTGCTCCCACACCATGCTTTCTCAGAATGGGATGCAGGGCTGAGAGCCCTTCACAACACCGGCCTTGCTCCTGTCCTCCAAAACACCACAGAAAAGCTTCACTCTCCCTGACCTCTCCTTACTTCTCCTTTGCTAGCCCAAAGAAAACTCTTGTTGTGCTTTGCTGACCTTCCAGGAATACACACACAGGCTTTCCAGAAGGGTTCCCAGGTAGCTGTCTGCTGGATCACCCCCAAACACTCTCGTATGGATAACGGCAGAAGGACGTGCCTCTGCCAGCCCTCCTTCACACAACTGCTGCAACAGTGCATTCCCGCAGGTGGGCTGTGCGGTTGCTTCATTCCTCCAGGTGAAGATTTGAAGCAGTGGCTGGATAGCACCAGAAAGAAAGGTCTTTCTCAGCTCCCATGTTTCTCAGGAGAATTTAATTGGATTTTTTTTTTTTTTCCCTCCTCCATGATGGTTACCGGCTTTATCTGATTGTTCCCATCTGCTGGCCATTCCTCAAAATTCAACCCAGTGATCTCATTCCTCTGTACTCTGCACAATCAGAGCAACTGCGGGGGGCCTGGCACAAGGCTCGGTGCCAGAGGGGATGGAGTCAATGGGCTTTGTGTTTGTGTTGATGTTGTGTGGCATTCATGAGAGCTTGTCTGGGAGAGACGGAGTGTGCCACAGGCAAAGAGCACAGTCCCCTGGGTGGGAATGGTATAGGGGTTTTTTTCTGTTGTTGCACTGAACATCAGAGGATCTCAGTGGCAGCAGCATTCTGAACTTGGGCTTGTAGGACTTAAATCCCTTCTGTACTCCACTCCTGTGGGAGCCGAGATGTCCCAGCAGAAACTAAAAATCACATAAACTGGAAAAGTCTTTTTCAGCAGCAGCCTTTGGCCAAAAAGCAGCCAAAGCACCGTACATTGCAAACTTTGACCTTTTTGTTAGACTCCACCATGTCTTTTTACTCACAACAGGCTTTGTTCCCTCTTGTAAGCCACCACTCTTTCCAGACATAATGTGCCTTCTCTGGAGGCCACTGATCTGTCTCCGAGTATCCGAATCCAGACACTCGTCTAAGTAACAATGTCAAGTCACCCTTAATTCTCATTTCATACAGCCCTCACAGCATTCATATTCTCTGTTAAAAACCCTAAGCAAGCTCAAGAAAGGCCACCAAGGACTATCAAGTCCTGAAGGGATCCCTGCTTGCTTATCTAGGGCTTCATCAGAGAAGATAAACTTTTTGATTGAGTTTTTAAAGCCTTCTTGCCACCGTGACACAGTGATTTAAGGACACTAAGAAAAGAGTAATTAAAAAATGACATTTCTTCAGTTTCAGAGTGAAGCAAGGCTCCCAGAAAAAGGCAGTGCCTTTTATTAGACCATGGAAAAAAATTTACAAACTTTCAAGCATCTGATGTCCCTCTACCATTCCTGGCAAAGAAGGAACAAACTGTTAGCTTATATATATACATTTTAAGGTCAGAAAATCCTCCAGATCAATACATTCAGGCTTGAAACAGCCTGCGCTAAGTAGGCTAGTGAAGAAGCTAATGCAAAACAGCCTTTTGCATCCCCAGGTTTTCTGCTGATATCCTTTGTCCTCCTCAGCTGTGTTTCAAGCCAGGGTCTGGTGCTAAAATAGCACGTGTTGTTCTCTTGTGCCAACAAAAGTGGAGCACAACTGTACTTAGGCATCTACCTGGTTCTTAGGCACTCTCATCCCTCCAAAAGAATATGAACAGAAAAGTATTTCTCATCCTCCCTTTTGAGGGGAAGTCAGAGGTCTGTACAATCAAATGCTCCTTTGCCTTCAAGGCCCCCACCAGGCTGTTGTCTTCTTCTGTCTCAGCTACAGAAAACCCCAGCTGACTAAGTCCCATTCATCGTGGGCCACACAGCAGGTGGAAACATTGTTCTTTAATTTCTGGGGGAAATCCACACCTGGGAGAAACCACAGCTGAAAAGCAAGATCCAGGGGAAAATACTCAAAATAAAGATGTTTCTAGCAGTATACTCTGCTCTCAAAACCTGTTGTTCCTATGCCCTAAATCTCTCTGTGCTTTCTCCTCATAACCAGACATGAGAAAGGTCCTTCAAAGTGCTCTGGACTCTCATTTTTACTGCATGATAAACCTGAAGAGCTCTCAGTAAGTCAAAGGTTTTCTGTATTGTATGTAAAAAGCAATATTTCTGCACCTGTAAACTACAGAGCAATCATTTCTAAAAGCGCAGATCTGACCTACTGAAAAGGAGGGGCCCTATCTTGAGAAAACTTTGTCCTAGGCAGTATTTAGGGACCAGTTAATTGCACTTGCAATATACACCTGGAGAAGGCCTGAACAGGGAAGGACTGGCTGAGAGATAGCCTTAAACATCCTGGAGGGATCTAGATGGGATGGTGAAAGAGATCCCAGCTGCTTGTAGGATGTATGGCAGTGAGACATCCCTGGGGAAGTGAAGCTGCCTGGGTATATAGATATGTATCTTGAGGACTCATGAGATGAGATAAGGGGTAGGAGATGGGCACACAACCTAGAGACGTGGGGTGCCGTGGGAGCTAGGGGAGAAGAAGGTAGGGGGAATCATAAAGGACGGGTTCCAACCACTGCCAGGGACAGAGTGATGAGCCTTCTGGTATTTGCGGAGGGAGAAGGCAGTGCATTTTAGTGTCAGGAGGAATCCTGGCAAGTCATCCCCTCTCCTCTGAAGCAACCTTTTCTTCATAACATCTGAGACAGCAAATATTTTATGAAGAGTTAAGGTCACCTCTGAAGTTTTGACCTCATTCCCTTTGAAATTCGTTAAGATTAAGAGATTTGGCTGAACCTAGCAGATGGTGCAGTAAACTGGACAGGCCCCTCCACCCCCTCAGACAAGGAACATGCTGTCCTGGAAGCGGAACAGGAGCCACAGTCCTTCACTGTTTGTGACTCTTGGTACAGAGACAAACCCAACAGCCCACAGGATTCTTCATCTAGATGTAGAGATGAGCCCTCTTGACACCAGCTGCACTGGAATGAACCCTGATCTGGAAACCTCATGCAGTCGGAGCATGCTTGCTACTTTTCTTTGGTGATTTTTAGGTATAAGTGTAGTTTTTGGGGGGCTTAAAATGCCAGGCGCACACTGAACTAGGAATTGTATTTATTTTTTTTTTCACTCTAGAGTTTAAAAGTGATATTAGGAAACAGCAACCTTACACCAGCTTTAAGAGCAGTCTGTGAATAAGAAACAGTGGGTGTAAAATAGCATAGAAAGAAGCAGTACTAGAACAGCCCTGTCAGGCACAGCCTGCTGGTCCAAGGTGATTGCAGAGCCCAGAGTGCAGAAACAGTGGGAACTCAAACAGCATTGGGACAGACTACAGCCATTTCCCTCCAAACTACTTTTCTTCCATTCAGAAAGGGTAGTACAGGAGGTGTCCGTGCTTTTCCTCCGCGTAAGAATAGAGAGGCCTGGGAATCACTCAGGGTATGCTCTAGTTTCATAGCAGTTCAAAGGAAACCCTAAAGCTTTCAAAGGCATGTAGACCACGAGCAGTTTTGCTCTGAGAAGTATGGCATATGGTTGAAAGGCCAGGAGGCACTGTGCAGTATCACCTAGGGAACTGACTCCAGAGCCCTGGAAATCCTGAAATGAGCAGGAGCCTGATGTTCTCCACGTCAGCTCTTAGCATTTTTTCTTTCCTCTGCAGAAACAAGAAATCAATTCAGAAATAGTTATATGAAGACAAGCAGTGTAAGTTTCATTACAGGAGTTGTGTACCTTCCTTCCTTGGACCACATGTGAAGCCCTTTGAATTCTTTCCAGTCACTGGTGCAACTTTTTGGTCGGACATGTGCTTGCAACCTGAGTTAAGGCTTATCTTTTTGGCCTTATTTCCTAACTTGCCAGCAAAGAAAAATAAAATAAAAAAATGTTTTGTCAATGAAGGCTCCAGTCAACACAAATAAAATCACTCTTGAACTGATTAACACAAATAGAAGTGGATGTCCCTAATGGGCTCATAAGACATATTTACCTCCAATCAGACTCACCGAGCATGCAGTCCTTCCAGCACACAAAGTGAAGCATTCAAAATTCATCACAAAAGTGGTCTTCTATTTGGAAATCATCCCTACAATGCCCCAACACTAGAACTTTCCAGGTGTGATATGATGGACTCTCTCGATTAACTTCTTGCTTGTCACCTCTTGGTGTGCATAATTGTATCAAGCTTTCTCGGTGCACAAGAACTTTTCATGAAAATCATTTAAAAGAAAAGAAAAAGTTAAAAAAAAACCCCAAACCAACACAAAAAGATAATGCCTTAGATACTTAGATCTGGCAAAAGTTTCACATTACAAAAGTGATATTGATCTAAGAAAAACCCTTATGTTATTATCTAAGTAGTTTCCAATTGTTCCTGGAACTATTATAGCGTAAAGACCGTTGCCAGTTCCTTAGAGAAGAAAACTCATTAGAGCTGCAAGAATTAGCTGAAATTGAAATTCTCTGACATCTTCATGAAGAAAAAAAAAGGTCTGTTTCATTGCAAACAATTCAGATTTTAAGAGATTATGTCAGGTTGTAAATGTCTGAGTAGTTGAGAGAATGGCTTTTCTGGTAATAATGTATTTCTAATTTTCACATAATAAGTCTCAAGAATTGATGACTAGAAAGACATTACAGTAATGGGGAAGGCTCTGTTAAAACATTAGTACAGATTTTGAAGTTGTTAGAGAAATTACTTTCATGAGAAATTTGCATGCAAAACGCTGGAGCAATGAGAAAGGGATGTAAGAACTGTTGGGTGTGGTACTGCCCTGTTGGGTGTCAGGAACTGGCCATAGTCCCACTTTCACAGAGACAGAAGGACACCTGGCAGGAGCTTTTTGTGAGGGCTTCTCTGGAAATGCTTGTGGCAATTGTAAAACATCTGTGGCCCCACACATACTGGCACCAGAGCTGAAAGTGAATCCGGGAGTGTCAGTGCTAACCATGAAGACTTCTAGCCCCTGGAGATCCAAAACACACTTAGCCATGAAAGAAGCACAAGGTGTGAGAGCAACTGGGACCAACCACAAGTAATCATGAAAGGATTCGAGGCAAGACGTGATGGTTTTATTCATCTCCACTGTCAAGAGGCAAATCATGGACTTTGTAATTCATCACAAGGAGCACTGCCCTTCTTGGGGTGAATTTTCTGATTTCCAACTGTCATGTGTGCTACACCCCGGGGAAGGTCAATCAGCAGGCAGAAACTGCTAGGCAACCTCAGCTGGTCCTTAGCATACAATCGACTGATAGGTGCTGTTTGACAGTATCCACATGGTGTTTGAATGAGGCATCCCTCCATCCACGCTGGGAGAGAGATTGCTTCAGAAGACCCTCCCCAGATCATGCAGTAGAATTGAAACTTTAAATAATTCAGCACCATGATTATTTTTCTCACTTCAGTTATTTACATGTTATTACTCATGACACAACATTTATGATCCCTCTGAAATCCCAATTTGGAATTGTAATAAGCAATGACTATGTGCTAGTGCTGGCAATCTGTCTTTCCTTGTAAAAGTAGCTGAATTTTAATGACCTAGACAATATGGATATGTAACACGGTCTACTTATGAGTGAAATCAAATACTAAGCCAAATATAAACCAGTGCTGCCAGTAGGTAGCAGTGATTCTCTCAGCTTTAAAGAGGATCTGGAAGGAGGAGCTTTGTTTTACCATTTGCAGTTCTGTGCTATCCTTGGGGGCATGATAAATGGTTAAGCATCGTGTTATGATATAACAGCCCAAATATAATTTAATAACTTGGGTGTCAAATGGCTAAGATTTATGGTCAAGGAGGCTAAATGTTCACAAAGAATTGCTCCAGAGATGCAGTCCTATTGGATTAAGAGAGGCAAAACCAGCAACACAATGTTTTAGTTGACACATCTCTTGTGCGACTGGAGGCTTTGGATCGCTTTTTGCACTGTATTAATACCACCTTGCTGCATTTCCAGAAACTCTCTTTCTAATTATAGTTTCCTGGGTTCACTCCATGCAAATTAAAAGCACATTACTATTTGGTAACTGCAGTGTATGAATCGTGTGCTGCTGTTTAAACAACAGGCTGTGGACTGGGCCAGATGTGGCTCCTTTCATCTTAGTGTCACTTCAATGTTTGCATGAGCAGCTTGCAGGGTCTCTGACTTACATGAAGATCCAATCCATGATGAGTGGGCAGATGCTTTTTATTTTCCAGAAAAAAAAAAAANAAAAAAAAAAAAAAAAAAAAAAAAAAAGTAAGCTTTCTAATGTCTTCCCAAGTCAGTAAGCTGGAGACGGGAGGAAGCTGAATGAGGATTTGTGAGGCACCAGCAAACCGCCTGGAGCACTGCATGTCACGAGTCTGATCAAGGGCAAGGTCCCTCCTGATTGCAGTGGCTGGAGTAGCCCAGACCTTTGAAAAATAAACCGTGGTTCATAAGAAAGAGACCCTTCACTGCCTCTCACAGTGTCCCCAGTGATGTGTCATCTCATCTGGTGGATGTCCTGCTTCCTTGCCTTCCCCTGTAGTGGTCAATGCTTGCCCTCTTGTCCTGACAAGTGGCAGCTCTCTAGGTCTGCTGTAGCTGCAAATGTCTTGCTGACAACGTCTCTTGAGATGGAGCAGGCAGCTCTGATGAGAAACACATTAGCAGCACCCAGACAATTTAGAACTGGGAAAATCTGGGCTGCTGAGGAAATGGAAAATGGACCCTGTAGCCACCACAACAGCTGCTCACCTTGTGCAGTGGTGCCATTGGCAGCAGGACTCCCCACCCTACTGGGCAAACCCTGAGGAATACACATTCTCACCGATTTACCCATCTTTATACTCTAAACCAAGTCCATCCTTCCACATCTGGCAGAGGCTTGCTCCCTGAAGGAGCACTCTGCGTGCTGCCAGCCTTGCACCCATGCATGTCCAGGCAGTGATGGCTTCAGATGAAATACGGGGCCAACATGAGATGTCCACAGAAGTGCCAGTTGTCTACCACAGTGGGCTGGGAAAGGACTTGTCTGCCTTCAGCTGCATGTGCAGAAGCTCCTTATACTGTGTCCCTGATAGGGGCGTTGCTCCCTATCACCCTGTGGCTGTTTTCACTCAGCCTGTCCCAGTGGAGTCACGTGTGGATGTGTGTAGGGTAAGGTCATCTTCAGTCGTGTTCAGTAGGCCCAAACACTTATGAAATCATGAAGATGCCATTGCATACTCAACATCCCATGTGCCATGTGGCTGAGATTTGGGTCAATGCTTTTCTTGCCAGGTAAACTTGGGATTGGTTTTGGTTTTTCTGCATGCTTTTTCCTGTGGTTTAGAGACCAAGTCCTCTCCGCAAACCTCTTTTCAGTGAAATAAGAATGCCAGTATTTTAAAATTACTTTATTTTTTTGCTAGAGGCAGACTTACATGCCATTTGAAGAAGGCCCCGAGGGTTCCAGTGCTTTTCCACCATTAAAAACCACAACCTCTTGGGTTTCCTCCTCTTGCCTCTCCCCTTTTCCTTACCTGATTTACTTCAGTGGTTAGAGTTCACTGTCCAACCTCGCCATAGGCTGCCTTCATGATCCTGGTCAGTCATTTGCTTCCTCTGTTTCCCTGTCAACAAAATGGAGACATCGCTTCCCCACAGAGGAAGATGAATGCTAGGTGGGAACGTGAGGCAGCCGGCTCCTGTGGCAGGGGGAGGACCCATAAACACTCGATTGCGCCCTATTCTCTCACCTCTGTCCTCCCATCTCTTGACATGTTGCTTCTTCCTGCTCATCACTGAGCCCTGAGCCCCAAGGGGCTGTCACTGTCCTGAAATCTGTCCTGTCCTCTACCTCTTGCCTTCCTCTGGCCTCTGAAGAGGCTTCTCACCAGACCTGTAGCTTGGTCTGTAGGCAAGCAAGGCAATAATTCACCTGCCCACCATTGCAAAGCATTTTGAGACCTTTCACTTGATCAATGCTATCTCAAAAGGCTGAGGGATTTAGGACGAAAGGGGAAAGGCAAAGGCAGGGTTTATGATGTATTTATTAATTCCAGCCCAAGCAAGGAGCTTGCTGGTGGGGAGGGGAACTAAACAGAGATTTCTTCCCATGCTGATGTAATTACTGTGTTTATATTTGCAAAAATAATAAAAGGTTTGGAACACAAATTGGCCTGAAGCGTGAACCAGGCTTTTTTGTTTTTGTTTTTTTTTTTTTTTTCAGGCTAACTCCTAATCAGTTACTCCATACCTCAGTGGCTCGGCCTTGCCTATGCTGATTTACTGGTCAGTTTTAGTGCCGGTGTTGTAATACATATATAATAGGGGTTGTCATTGCTTGTCAGCATCTGAGGTAAGCTGTTTCCCAACAGAACTTAGGCTACAGATAAGACCTGCTATTTTTTTTCAAACAGAGGCTTTACTTGAATGCAATTAATGAAAAGATTGGAGTGGAGCCAGGTTTCCATAAAGTCCTTGGCACCACTAGTGTGAAGTCGGGGTCTGCCTGGTTGAGCAGACTGGGAGCGTCACAGTAAGGGACCATGCCTATCCCTGCCCAGGAGGGGTAAGACACCCGGGTGCATTCCCAGACATCCCTCAAACACCCAGGAGATGGTGCTTCTCTTGCAAAACCACCTCCGAAACACCTTGTCCTGGACATGCTTTGGGCACACCTTGCCTGCGTTAAACGAATTGAGCTGTTGGCCTGTGGATGTTGTTGCTTCGGTGCCACCGTTGCTGGGACACTGGGAAAGTGACTCTGGCATCTTGGACCTTCGACAGTTGTCACGTTCTTCCCACGCAGGTGTGTACAAGAACTGCGGGAAAGGAAAATGCAAACAAACAAAACAGAGGAAAACTGACCAAAAAACATCCATCCGAGAAACCAAAGCCGGTTGTTTTATTACCGGTTTGCAGTTTGCTGCTCCTGCAGAAGGAGGTTGTGGATGCCCCATGGGAGGTTGTGGATGCCCCATCCCTGGAAGTATTTAAGGCCAGGCTGGATGAGGCTTTGAGCAACCTGGTCTGGTGGGCGGTGTCCAGGGCAGGGGGGTTGGAACACGATGATCTTCAAAGTCCTTTCCAACTCAAACCATTCTATGATGCTCCCCCGGGGCGCCGCCAGCGCCCCTTCTCCCGGCGCCGAGCTCCGCCGCGCCCCCCAGCGCCGGACCGGCTGCGAGCCGCGGTGGTATTTATTTTTATAAATATAGATTTCTTTTAATTAATTCGCTTAATCCTTACAGCTGCGGTGGTGCTTGGTACTGAAAGAGCTGCCTAGTGAGGCTTTGATTTTAATTTGGGCTGAAGTTGAGAAGTGGTGTCGTTCTGAGGAGCACGGATTTGTATGGCGGGGATTAAAACAGGATTGCCTTCGCTTTAATTAAGGGGAACGAGAGAAGTAAATAGGTTTGCAAACCGGGAAGGAAACAATCGCTGTAAATCGCTAAAGCGAGAACAGCCTTGATACATTAGGGATGCAGCCCAGACTTCGGGATATAACGTTGGGTGGGTAATGCCAGCACAGACCCTGCAACACGCTTGGGAGGAAGAAATCCTTTGGGAGATCCACAGGCCAGGCTGGCAGGTGTGGGGGCTCCTGGTTCAACCCCAGCAGAGGTCCTGCTGGAGCTCCTCTGAACGATCCTCTGCATAAAGGGCAGGTTTCGGTCCTCTGATCAGAGAAAATGTTGCATTTCTGGATTAAACCGTGTCTCAAAAGCATGGAAACAATGGACGTGCAAACAGCTTACACCAAATTTACTGCAAAGGGGTGTGATCTAAAATGTACAAGCTAAAAGCAAGGAGCAGAAGTCAGTGAGACACCCTCACCAGAAGCAAACGCTGAGCACTGAAGCGGGCGAAGAAGAGCTGATGGCCACTGTAACCCCAGGCTGAGCGGTGGGACAGACCCCACGCATGTGTGCAGGGGCAAAACTCTGCCTTGAGACTTTCCAGTAAGAAAGGCCGCATTTAGAGACACCATTGCTGAGGGGACTTGTCTTCTTATTATTTCTGCAGTAAAAATATCTAAAAAAAAATAAATCTAATCTCTAACAGACAATTCCTACAACTGGTCTACACAGGGAAAGGAGCAAAACTGCAGCAAAAGCTCTGCTGAGGTACCTTCCCTGTCAGGCAGGCATAAGAGCTGTACTCAGGGAGAAAGGGATACACTGCCCGGGGGTCTAGGGAGCAAAACCAGACCATCAGTTCACCTTTTGGACACCAGGTGGTTGTACAGCCTCACCGCAGGCCGGAGGGAGATGAACGGCTTTGTCTCAGGACTGCCATATATGAGGTGAGACAAGTAGGACCATTTCGTACCCCAGCACAGCTTTTTCAGGAAATAAAAAAGCAGTGACTCAGGTCAGACAAGCCAGACATCCACTGGAGAGAGATGCTGAACTGAGACTTTCATGGGACTGAAGGCAGGGGAGAGGGCTGCCCCTCATCCAGCCCCCATGGGCTCAGGGGCCGTTTGGGTGCCAGCTGGATCCGCATCAGCTGCAATGTCGTATCTCTGATGAGCTGGAACTGGCCAGGCTCTGGAGGGCTTCTTGTGTGGGGAGAGCACAGCTGTGGGAAGTGAGATTTTGGGTGGGCTTATCTTAATGCACTGAGCACAGTGGCAAAATAAATCCCTTGCCCACTCCTGTCTGGTTGCAGGAGACACACTGGGCTTACTGTACCTGTGGCAGGTACAAGCAGGATCCTAGTAGCATCACCATCAGCTGTCTTTCATAGATGAAAATCATATCACCAGAGAAAGGGAAACCTGAGCAGGAGATAAGCTGGGCTCGTGATACTGAGCTATGGCTGCTGCTAAGGGGGTATAAGGCTGACCACAGGCTACACGCAGCAGAAGAGATGGAGTCCAGCTCATCTGGGCATCTGGCAATCTCTGCTGAGCTCCGCTCTCCTTCTGAGACACATTCAAGCTCACTCAGGAAATGCCTCCATCAGTGGAAATGTCCAGATGCTCTGCACATGCAGCAGAGTACTGCAAAGCCATAAGGCAGCTGCCGCACGGTGGGGTTAGCCAGAGCCCCGAGGTGGGCATCTGAAAGCATAAAGATTGCTTATGCCAGGCACATACCAGAGAATATTGCTGCTCTGTGGAGCAATATGTAGGAAAGGATGATACCAGGAAAGGAAATCTAGCAGCATCACTGCTCTAAAGTCATCAGCTCGTAGCATTTGTAAGTAGAGCTGATATGAGTACAGAAAGGGGAAATGTCTGGGCTGAGAATGACCTATTCCCCGTGCTTCTTTGATGGGAATATTTTTGCCAGTTTGCCTTTGGCTGGTAGTAAAAAGTGCCTTCTGACAACAAGCAGCATGCTGAATTGTGGACTGTGCTCGACATTAGACTGGAATGAGAGAAAATGACATTGCTTGTTGTCTCTACTGAGGCTTCACAAATCTTTTATGCAATAAAAGGCACAGTCTAGCAATCTACCTAAAAGCCCTTCTCAAAGGTAGTGCTTGTCAGTCAAACCAGGCATCAAACACAACAGGGTACTGGAGGCAGTAAAATGCTTAGTACTTTTGGATAGGGTCTATCGTCAGCTGCAAACACAGCAGCAGATGAGTCAGTCCTGTCTGTTGAGGGATGAGAACACACGATGAGGGTGTTTTTTTAAAAGTTCAAAGTGATGTCAGAGCTGGTGTCATGGTAGGGATCAGATGACTGAACTCCAGATTAAAATCTAGACCCGGACTCTGGGCTATTTTTTCAGTCACCAAAGAAGTAGTCAATATTGCAAGAGTAAATCATTATTTGCTCTGCCTTAAAATACTTTTTCAAACAAGCTCGATGTGTTTTAAAATTATTTCTTTCCCTTGGCTGTGCAAGGATCTGCATGGGACTACTTCATCTACGTACACCTGACCTGCACTTGTCTAAATGTCAGAGAGGAGGGTCTTCCCCTATGTGGTGTGTCTGTCCTTCCCACACCAAGAAAAAACCTGATGGTGACAGGCCAAAAGAAGATCTGGTGGCATGGCATGATCGGTCAAAAAAAGTCAGATTAGGGACAGACCAGGGCGTGCAGAATGAATAGAAGAACTCAAAAGGGGCTGCTTTACTGCATCATGAGATATGAACCTAATCCTGAAAAAAAGGTTGGTTTTAATGATCGTGCAATTAGCCATAATATTTTTTTTACTCCGTTTCCAAGCAAGAATGATCCTGTCTGAAGGACAGTAAAACAACAACTGAGAATAAGATATCGCAGCAGCCTTGACAAGATCTGGCTGTCATGACTGTCCCTGTGCTCTGACAATGGACCACAGAGTTCCTCAGCAGAGCTCAGAACAGGTTCAGCTTTGAATGGGAACTTTATCACAGAGTACTGGGAAAGAAATGGAAAGCTGGGGGTCAGAAGATGCAAGACATTGTTAATCAGTGTAAAACAATCATGAAGGCAGCTCTGCCTGACAGTGTGGGAAGACTACAGTCAAGCCCTTAGAGGTAAGTTAGGAACTCAGCACAAAGATGCACAGGTCAGAGAACTTCAGATACTTTCCTGAAGAGAAAAATCCATGTAGTTCAGCTGAATAATGTGGGGCGGTGCACTGCACAGAAACACTTAGGAAATGCTTGCACAAATCTCCCGAGAGCCACACATTTAGGTGTACATGTAGGAGCGAATCAGTCAAGATCCAACCATCAAATAAGAACCCAGAAGAGTGGCCACAGCCTAAGCTGCAACGTCACTGGAGATTTTCACAAGCTTAGAGCAACTGTGAAAGGCAAAACCAAACCCGCAGTAAATAGTAGGACTAGATGGCCGACACGCTTGAGCCAAAGCCAGAGAGTTACTACTGTCTGTTGAGGCTTAGAAAGGTGACACAGCAAGGGCCAACAGGATGCTGCTCAGCAGCCCACCAGTCTGCAGCACAGACACGTAGTTACAGCCTTGAGCAACAAGTTAAGACAATAGCAGCTTGTGCTTTTGAAGTGCTGATTTGATGTGTCAGCCAAAAAGCAAGGACCATGTCCACCTTCTTTGAGGCAGCTGAGGTTCCTGGCCAAAGAAGATGGAAACAGGCTGTGCTGCCTAAAAGGATTTATGCTTCTGCTAACATGGTATAGCTCTATACATCCCTTCTCTCACACATTTATATGTCTTGGTTTAAACACAACTGTTTCTTCTGTAAAGATGTGAGGTTTTGGTCAGAAGTCACATATTTAGTTGAAAAAATGCTGAACATGCTGGTCCTGATGTTCAGTTCTCTCCACATCTCGTTGATGACAGTGACATGTCGACATCAGCTCAAAGGACAGCCAAGTCCAGCAAGAGACTCAGATCTAGTGAAGAAGACAAATCTGTTTCTACCCATTTCTATCTGCCTGTCCTCATTCACTAACCAAGCCGTTCCACTCCTCTGCCATGCAAGTTTTGATCTGATGACCATCAGCGTCAGCACCAGCACATGGTAAGGGGTGGAAGCACGTGGTCAAGAATGGGACCAGTGGGGAAGAAAAGTGCATTTCTCTTTTGCTTGAAGGGAGTTTGGTTCTGGCTTCTCCTGAGGCCATGCACACCCCAAATCCAGGATTGGCTGGGCAAAACCTGAAATAGTAAATCACATAAACCTGGGTGCACGAATCATCTCTCTTCCCTTCAAAGCTCCTATGCTTTAAGTTCAGCATGTGCGTGCTGCTTTTTCGGATAAAGAATTAAATTAGCAAAGTATGGGGTTTGGATTATTAGCCTCAGTAGTAGCAGAGGACTCAGTGCCACAAGGGTTCATTCAACTCTATTCTTCTGAGATACTCCCAATTCAGGCTTCAATGTGTAAATTCCTTTTGTACAGAGGTCGTTCTGTGGGTGTGAGATATATTGTGGTCTGTAAAGAGCTTTGGGTTCCTTTTAAGACACTATGAGACAATCTGTGAATTCTTTTACTTGCATTTGTGCGCATTTACTCACGCGTACAGACCCACTGTTGTTGAAGGCTTGCCAATATTTGTGTGGGATTTGCAGTTCCCAGCCCTTTTTGAAGGCCTTCAGGAGGCTGCAAAATGTTAAGCATTCTCAGCAGTTCTGGAGAAAAATACCATTTTACGGGATTACCAAAACCAGGTGTTCTTCACTGCAAAATGCCCGTCCCTTTTCGTTGCTGCAGACCAATCTGTACTCAAGGGAAGCAGCAAATCTGTCCCACCCCACCACGTTTCTGAGATGAACACTCCCAAGGTCCAAATCAGCCGCGTGCGCGGTGCCCAGGACTTCTGTTGGATTAAGCGGTGGAAACGGACAAAGAACTCCTTAGAAATGCCGTGGGTGACTATTGTCTGTGGTGGGCTCATTCATCCCAGGGTAGTACTGTATGTGGGAAGGGAGTGCTGGCTGACAATGCCCCAGCTGCTTTCCCAACCCACACGCTGGTCACGTGTGGGTCCTCTTCAGCACAATAAAGAAGAGGGCTATGGCAGCATCCGTTCTCTTTCACTCCATTGAAAGTGGCTACAAAGCATTAAAGCCTGGATGGGTGAGAAGGCTCACTGAAATCAGTGTGAGGGTGTTAAGAGGCACAACTGCTTAAGTAACTGGTTGGACTGATCTGGTCTTTGCAGATTGTTCTCTCCCCGAAAGGGCAACGTTAAAATTGTTACACAATCAAAAGTGTATATGTGCTGTGCTTGTTGAGAGTGGGTGACCAAGAGGTTTATTTAATGCCTAATTCAGTGGTTATGCTGTTATTACCATTTTTATTTTCACTCCTTGTCCTTTGCAATTTTACATATGCATTTTGTTTAAAGTTCCAGGAATTATTTATGCAATTTCTGTTGGAAGAACTCTTGAAAGCTTCCTACACTCGTGTAGGAAGATGTAGTTCCTACACTACATCTAGCAGGGAATTTAGGCTTTTGCTCCTGGTTAAGCTGATTATGATGAAATGAGTTGAATCTTCACTCAAAAAACAGCATTTGAGCCTACAGATACATATATACATGCATATATATATGTACACAGACCCAGTCTGTGCAGCTGCCTATGAAGACTCCCACTAAATGAAAAGTCCTTGAAGCACAAAGTGACCTTTCCTGTGTTTAGCAATGATATTGTATGCTTAGGTATATTTCACTGTAAATTACTATTCTTAATAGGGCCAACATGCAGCAAAAATAATGTATTAATAATGAAAATAAGCAGTAGCATCATGAAGATAGCATAAGATCCCATCCACGTTTCTCTTTGTTGTCTGTGGTGTTTGGTCTAAGGCTGTAGGTTCTTCTCATATAAGATTCACGTGTTGGTTTCAGTCCATGTTTTGTACACATTCTGCTGCAATCGGAGGCTCACTGTGTAGGGATGATTTGATGAGCTTATCAGCTCCCATCACCTGCACAATGGTGCTGCCACACAAAGAGGCTTTCTTCTGAATTTACTTCATGGTTATTTTTCCTCCTTCTATACTGTGAGCTCTAAAAATAAGAATAAATGGAATTCCCAGTTTCCAAAGTCAAAGACAGCATGAATTGATATTGCCCACTGAAATGCAGTGAGACTAAATCAATAACATCTGCAATAAGGCATAATGAAGACAAAATTATATCTCAGCTTTCCCGAACAGCTGCGAATCTATTTTTAATGATCCTCATTTTTGGCAGTCAGCTAAACAACTTTTAAAATGTCCTCGATAATGGATTGTTAAGTAGATCAGCAATGCAGAACACTGAAATGCCATTAATTGCAGCTTCTTCTGTGTGGTCTGTAGTACTTGGCACGAAAACACCCTCACTCCATAGCTAGACTTGAAAACATATGCAGCACCCTAGGGTAGTTAGAAAAAAAGAAGTGGCTTTAAATAGGTGACTTAAAGAATAATGTGGTGTGATTGCTACCACTGATTTGTATTTTTTTGAGGAAGTGTTTTTAGGGAAACTCTATCTGTTTTCACAGGCTTGCCCTGTCATTCAGTGATAGCGCTCTGTGCGATGACAGCTTTGTACACTGATAACCAAGCTCCTGGGCTTGGCCTCTCAGGCTCTCAGCAGAATTTCTTCATCTGAAAGGGCCGAAAGAGTCCAGTTTCTCCAAGCACTGATGGAGTTCATCACTGCAAGACTCAACATGACCTCAGTGATGTGTATTTTTTTTTTGAATGCCGAGTATACTCTGACAGTGGAGGTGGTGAAAGAGAGTGGTCAACCGAGAAGTGTATTTGGTTATTCTTTATATTAAGTCACATAGATCGTGCTCATTTAGGGTGAACAACACCCTCTGGCAAGGCAGAAAACAGGGGAACAGCGCTTCCCATGGTGTCTGCTCATGGTGATGCTATGCAATGTGAATCAATGAGGTTACTATGGGGCTGTGATTATTACTCGTCTTGCATGGTGATTTGAACAATGTTGACCTCCCAATTTGCTAAGCTTTGCTCTTCGTATACCTAGCAATGCAATGGAGTTCATGTGTACCAGTTCTGTGTGGTACAAAATCAATCACTGTTACAGTACTCACCTCAACCTTTTGCTTCACAAGCTGCATGCTTCTTCCCTAATGAGCGTAAAGTCCAGACATAGATCTCCATGCTGCATTTTGGAAGCCTTCAGGTGACTTCTCAGGACAAATGTGGTTTCTTCAGCCAGCTCCATTCCTTGGGCAAGGCTGGTGATGGGGGCTGACACTAGGCCACAGTCAGGGATTGGTGTGATGGAGCAGGCTCATTTCAGAATGATCACATAAATGGTCACCAGAAACAGCAAAATCACACATCAAGAAACATGACCTGGTCCTTTGTTTTAAAGTATTTATTAACTACACAGACAGTGGAAATATACACCAAACTCAAATTTCTTTAACATACATTTGGCAGTTGTCCTATATTTACCCTTCCTCTCTGCTCAGCTGACCCAGCATCTCTCTTGAGGGATTTTAGTGCATCCCTTGCACTGGTGTGCTATTAAGCATTTTTTGTGGATGTCAGTTGCACATTCCGTTGACCATAACGGACTTCTGCTCTTCTTATTTCCCTTGCATGAATGGTGTTTGGTTTCAGATTGTTAAAGTGAAAAAAGCAACAAAAAATTCAGCAGATCATCTACTTCTGCGTGTTGTATGCTGCCTTTTTTTGCCTGAGAAAGAATTTGATCCTAATTTTCACCAGTTTCCAACTCCTGATTCACACTGCTCTAGTATCATACTGGTTACACTTCAAGAAGAGCATTTCATGGTGCAGGGAGAGCAGTGTTCTTGAAACGGCTCCTCAGTGGAAAAAGTACTACATGTTTGTCTTCCATGTTTATCTTAAAAATCACAGCAGTATAAAAAATACTCTTTGCAGGGTGGGAGGGAACATTAATCTCCACAGCCTGATACTCTGAATCCCTGATGCCTTTGTCTCCTCGATCTCTAGATATCTAAGAGCTCTATTTGTATGTTTGGAAAGCAGTTGCTATGGTCTAAGTTGATTCAGCGAGTTAAGGTACTGCGTTACGAGGATTTTACTTTTGTTTGTGTTAAATGCAATTTTCCACTCTTTGTCAAAGCAGAACTAGCATAAGCATATATAGCTGTTGTTTCTGAGTGGCAAAACACCATAGGTTGCCACAGATGGGATATTTTTAATGGACATTTAACAACCAATTGTGTTATCCAGCAATTGAGCCCTTCTGTCTGTCCTCCTCAGACATTCCTTCAGGAGGACTAGATGGGATTAATTGCTTGTTCTGCTTACTCCTGCTTTTCCATGCCCCCCAACCCATCCCCATGGCAGTCTGGATTCCAGTGTGCCTTTGCATTTTGTTTTTCTATTTACCAGTAGCAGGTTCCTCTGCAAACCATTTGCTGTGTCTCTCCATTTCACGATAAGTAAACATGGTGCTGCCATTTGTGATAATTTCAGTCTTTTTATGGGAAATTAAAAACATGCCCTGAAATTCCGGCACAAACATGCAACCACCTAACTAGAAGGAGAGCATGTCATGTGTCAGGAGAATGATAACTGGATTATTTGGAAGGAGAGGAAAATGAAACTGTTTAAAGACATCTGCTGCATATATGATCTCTCACAGAGGAGTGTTACAAGGTATAGTCCATGAATCAGAGGAGCATCCCATCGGCACTGGGGAATTTTAATGAAGTGAATGAAATTCTCATCATGTCTAAACCAGAAATTAACATGCATCACTTTTTTCTTCCCATGGCTCTTACTGCCAGCTTCAGCTATTTTGAAATATTTGGGGCCAAAGCAGGAGCAAATCTCTGGAGGGAAGAAAGCTATTAACATCGCCAATAGTTCACAACACAGCTTTGTTTCTTGAAAGGCACGGACACGGCAGGAGGCGCTTCGTGCGGCTACACGATGGCTGCACAACTTTGAAATAATGGCCTCTGGGGCCCTGAGCCTACAAACCATTTCTCATGCGACCGAGAGACCCCTGGGTTGTGTCAGAGCTCCTGGCGAGAGGCAGGGCTGGCCGGACGCTGTCACCGTCTCCGGCACCGAGGACCTCTGGGATCCATAGGAAGCCTCAGTGACCCAACTAGAATTCACACCAGGCTGAGAAAAAGCATTTTACTAGATGGGCTACACAGTCCAAGTGACTTTTTACTCGTGGCCAGGCCTGCGGTCATGCAATCTGCTGAAAAAGTGTGGTTCTTCATTATTTTTTTGACAAAACAGTCTCAGGTAGACACTTCCCTGCTGCACCCATACAGCTGAGAAGAGACAGGTTTTAGTGAAATGCAAGATCACACAATTTTAAAGAAAAGGTGGATAAAAAAGGAACTTTTAAATTGAGTTCTTGTTCCAAAATTTCCTATCAATCTTATGAACAAATCCGAAGCTTTTCAGGGGAGCACTAGTACTGGCATAGTTAATGTCAACTATTTAATATCAGAATTTGCTATTCAAAATCTGAGACTGGTGAACTGTCTCCCAGAAGGCACATACTCCATTTTGACACACCAGAGCAGTTGATTTTCTTAGTGCAGATAGTTATAAAGGGCCCGATTTATGTGCATACCATACTTAAATGTTAACTGCTGTGAGTTTTCCCCCAAACTTGCCCTTGTAAGCAAAACTTGTGGATGTCCCATTCATTGTGTCAAAATTAACAATAATATGCATCTCTTTGGAAGCTGGTAAATGTAGAGGAGCCAGACGTGTGACGTGGCCTAGCACATGGAAGTTGATATGTAAATATTTCACAAGAAAAAGATCTGAAGAGGTTTTCTGCAAAAGTATATATATATATGTGGAACTGCAGGACCATAGTGTTTTGTGCAGAAAATGGCTTCCTTTGTGTGTTTCTATGCCATACCCTTGCACAGAGGAGGCTCAAAACGCTTGACTTAGTTCCTATTCCCTATCAAATACTATACTCTCCTAAGTTCCTTTTCCTCACACAAATTTAAAAATCACCAAACAAGGTCCATATTAATTTAAGGCATTATTTTAGCTTAGAAGTCAATTTGGAGTCTACACCTGCTCTTCAGTCCAGCTTCCAATTTCAGTTATTCCATATAATTATTTCCTTCAATTTTTAAATATTTCCTTTTTCTGCATGAGAGACCCACATAATCAGTAAGGGAAACTGACTGAATATATGGGCGAGAGGAGAAAATTATTAGAGGCAAAGTGGTGTCAAGTTAGCACATGGTGCAAGCAGAATAACAGAAACCATTGTTCAGCTGTAGTAGGAATATGATTGTGTGCAGTAAGCTACAAATCTCCACTCAGTTCAGGAAAAACATGGTTTTTAAATCTAAGTGTTGCTTTTAATTTAGTATTCTCAAAATTTGCCTTGCAGGAAAGTTAGCCAACCTTTGATTTAACTGTGTTCACCTATAATCCTAATAAAAAAATCAGGTACTCAAGTTTTACTTTGATTGCAGAGTCTATGTTGGCAAACAAGACATATTTGTCCTTTTATGGCTGTTTAATTTAGGACAACCACTGAGACTTCATGTCAAAATAACATGCTAGTAACATGTTATCAAAACACCTGGTGAGGCTGGAATGGCCACGTAATCAAACACTTCATGATTTAAAACAAAATTAAAATTAAATAATTGCTGCTTAATACTGCCAAGAGGAAGGTGTAATGTGATCTACCTTAAAGCTTGTGTGTTGTTAAATAAGAATAATAATTAAACAGTCCAGGATATCTGTATTCCTTCATGTTTCTACTGGTAACCCTGTGGTTAAGTCAAGTAATGATTGATTTTGAGAGAATTATAGCTATTATAAACTGTAATCAGCAGAGGATGAGAATAATTACGCAGAGAAAGGGGAAAAAAGCTGAAACATGGCTGAGCAATATTCTGATTGATGGCAAAGTCATTTCCTGGCTGTTAATGACTGATTTTTCAACAGTCAGCACAAGTGCTAACCCTGTGGGGGAAAAGGGAAAGGAATGGTTGTGTTATACAGAAACCTACTGTCCTCGACTTATCGTTTTCATTAGGAATGGGTGAACAGGCTTGGGAAAAACCTGCTGACCGTTGTTCGGGACCATCTCTGTGTGACAAGACTGCAGCTTGGGGTGAGTGTGTTTGGAAGGGCTGTCAGTCACGCTCTTGGTTTGTGCCAAGTGAGCCTTCATCCCCTGCAAGCTCCTGCATCCCCAAACCCCACAAAAGCACCCTGTGGAGGGGCATTTTTTTTGGTATTACAGGGCACAAGCAGGACATAGCAGCACATACGACAGAAATCTTGTCCCGTGGAGACATTCAGATAGTCTATCTGATCTGGAAATTTTTCTATCAATGAAAGTTCATTTGATCCATCAGTTGTCTTTGGCCTTTTGGTATTCTCAGATGAAGCGAGTACCAATCTCTCCAGCTTCAGCCTGGTCAGATGCTACCTCTTGTATCTTGTCTGCAAGCTTCCCTCCTTGATAGCTTACATCTGCTCTTCTCCCCTCCTCAGACCTCTCTTGTTTTGCTCTCAGGAGAAAGGCATGTCCCCTCCAGAAAGGCTCATTACCTGCCCCTCGCCACATCTCCGCGTGCGTGCCCATGTGCTGGTGATATGCAGACAGGCCACAGCCAGCGGGCATGGTGGGGGGCGAGGTGCTGAGCACAAAACCAATTGCTCTGATCTCACACGAGTCTCTGAAGTAATGTCTGAGGCGATGCATGTGTGTTTTCAAGTCCTAAAATAATTTTGATTTCTATTTTATGCTACATGTGGTCACGGAGTGGACAAGCCTACAGAACAGGGGGCTCCAGTTGACAGCCGCGTGTTCTCTGAACTGTGACAACAAGGAGACTAATTTATCTTATCAGCCACAACCATAAAATAGGATAAGGGATGGAAATAGATTAGAAACCATAAAAATGAGGGAAGCAAGGCAGCCGTCATCAAGGAAGGGACAGACACTGCCCTGCGGGGTCCTGCTGACTTTGAAGAAGCTTGTGGATCATTTACTGCTGGCTCCATAAAGTGTCTTCAGTCCTGGGAACTCTCCCATCAAGTCTGAGCATTCAGAGAAGCTCCAGAAACATGCCTGTTCAGATTCCCCCCTTTCTCTCTTAGTGCAAAAATGATGTAGGCACTGGATTTTGAGAGCCAGCTGTATACCAAAATGCACTGCTTGCCTGCAAACCTGCTCCAAATGCTTCTATAGACAGTTTTCCATCTGCCTAAGAAATTATGTCTGCATAATGCTTAGCACTTTCTGGTCGATTTTGAAATGCCATGGAAAAACTTAGGTGGTGGGTTTTCAATTAATTGCCACAACTCAAATTGTCCAGAGTTTATAGTCTCGATTCAAAACTGTGTCATACCAGCCTGATGTGAGTGCTGTCTTGCTGATTTTAGTGGAGTTATACCAATCGGTGAAAACAGATGGAGTGAAGAATGCAGTTAGCAGCTGTATCTCCTCCCAACAGCAGGTCAAACGCATCTCAGCAGCCAAAAGCACCAGAAAAGAAGGGAGATCAGCAGAATAAATGTTAGAAGCATAAAGTGTCTGTAATTCAGACTTGATAGCATTGAGATTCTTCATTAGGGACAGTAAAAGAGACAAATAAACAGAGAGAGGGAGAAAGATGAACTACTTACAAGCAGTGTATACAGTGGAGTAATAAATCCTTGTACTGACTCACTCGGAGGCTCGGTGAAGAGGTTGCTGCCTTCCTCTTCTTTAACTCCTCAGGCAGTGCCTCTGAAATCTCTGCTCTGCCAAAGGACCTTACAGAATGTTGTCCAAAGATTGGACAGAAGATCCTCTGTTTTCCTGCGAGCCAATTTACTAGTAACTTAAATCTCTGTTTAACAAACTCTCCTCTTTGGAGATGCTGGCAAAGATTTGGGTGAATGTGGTGGGATGCAGAATTCCTTTCCTTTTTTTTTTTCCTTGTGCTCATTTTGTGGATATGGTCTCAGGGTAAAATACTGAGCAATATGTGGGTCACAGACAACTTATTGAACTCTGTGCTTTTAATAACTCGTTTTCAGTAGGCAGGAAGAAGCATGCAGGCAAGGATTAGCATGCAGTAGCTTGCCTCATGGGTAGATATTGGTCCAGATATTTTCTCTCCTAGTGTGAAATACATTTGCAGCAAGCGTAGCCTGAGTTACTTTGAGGGAAACCTGCCTCATGAGGGAAGAACATGGATAGTCCAATTGGTTTCAGTTACTGCGTTTAGTAAGCAGCATGTGCTTAAATTTCTTGCTGAAACTGAGTCAGCAGAGGTGAAAGGTGCCGGGGTGATACTGCTGCACATTGCAAGTTGCTGGTCACAGGGAAGACTAGGCAACAAGAGTGACCATTTCCCATGTCAGGCAGCAATTTCCACCAGTTCCTCTGCCTCCCACCTCAGCAGGAGTCTCAGTCTTAATCCATTCCCTAGTTTTGGTTTGAACTAACCACCTTCCCCAAATCACATCCCTCAGCTCATTCCCAGGAGATGACCAGCAAGACGTCTCCCTCTCTCTTCCAGCTACCTCCAGAGACCCTGGATTAACAGATGGGCTTCTTTGTGCTGAACAGGTCTCATTGAATTTGGAAACATGGTTTGTTCAGTCCACTAGGAAAGCCATATGTCTACTCAGACATCCAACCAAGGACAAAGAAACCTAAATTTAGACCTCTTCTTTCCTCCTTCCTGCTTTGATAACAGTGGTTTTGTTTTGGGAAAGTTTTAGGTAAGCTCTGGGTGGAAAATGTTTTGCAAAAAAGCCCTATGGGGTGGTTCCAGTCAAAGGTCTCTCTGAAAATCAGAAGGTAGCTGCTGCAGCCAGCAAAGCTGCCAGGCATTGCCAGCTACCATGATGTTTTGTTATCCAGCCACTTATTGACCAAAAACTACATCAAGACCCATGAGCAAAAGATATATCTCTTTCTTGGGAAAGGACAGCTTAATACTTGCATATCAAGTACAAGAGCAGCAAGCTTGCTGGGGTTTGTTTTTACTTTTTTCCTCCCTTTTGAAAAGAAATTGTGAGTCATGGTTCCAGCGATCTGAAACATACCACCACCGATGGCCAGATCAACAAACAGGCTCACAGAAGGCCATGCAGGGTGGGGGTGGACCGACAGCCAAATGCCTTTGCCTGAGCAAATGTGGCCAGTGAAACTTTGTTGTCCAACCTCTTCAGATGCCAAATGTACTCACTAAGTAAATGAGGCAGCTGGCTTGTCCCTTTGCAGGAAACGGCACAGGAAAAAGTCTCCTGCAGCAGGTGACAGGCACAGAAGCTTTCACGGGTGAATGTACTGCAGCTCCGTGCCGAGGCCAAGCTTGGCAGAAATGCAACTTCACCCCATGCATTCCACTACTGCTCGGGTGTCCCTTCAGCTTGACCTGCTCTTCTCTTGCGCTCTGAACAATTTTTTTTTTTGGCCAAAGTTTTCTCAAGAGTGCTCTCAGACACAAACAGCAGTTGCTTCTCTTACACAGGGGCTTTTTCACCCCTGAAAAGCCTTTCATGTCATGAGTGCGGCTTCCCACTGGCACCACGCTTCAAGAACAGACATGGAAAAATGAAGTTAGGAGATAACACACAGTGCAGTATGATGAGGGCACCAGTGTGGGGATATTTCTACAATTTTTTTTTAAAGTGCCAAATAAATTTTGTTCCATAAAAGTGACAAGAAACCAAATTAAAGAGAAGGAAAGAAAGTTTCAGCATGAGTCACTGCTACATATATTCTGAAAACTGCAATAAAAATAAGCAGCTCCCCTAAAGCTGTGTCCTCTTGCCAGTGCACAGCTTAGCAAGTAGCCTACAGCACAAGGATGGGAGACAAGTTACCCAATTCTTGCTTAGCAAGAGCACTAGTGCAGCAGACAGAGTATTGATACCAGCTACAGGGCTGGTGGAATCATGAGCATGTGTCCTGTCCCATCCCATCCCATCCCATCCCATCCCATCCCATCCCTTCTGCCATACTGGAAATTTGCTGTCTCCTCTGCTGTGTCGAGAGATCAAGATTTCAGTTCACAATTTTCTCATCATCTGGAATGTCTCATGGGAGCCAGACCAGCTTTGCCTGATTGACCACAAGAAATGTGCCTAAGAGCAGCAACAGTTCACAAATCCAAAGGAAGCCTCAGTGAGAACCCTGCTCACAGAAATCCACATCACCTTTAAGTCTTCTTCCCCTGGCAATCATGGAACGTTTTAAAAAATCCAATACTGAAAAGAAGCTCGGTCCTGCTCTATTAAGGTCTGCTCTATCCTTTAGTTGCAGAGGAGTCAGAGTGAGTGCCATGTTTGCAGTTTTAATTTTGGATGGCTAATGGCAGGATTGTTACAAAAATATTCCTTACAAGTATGTTTGCACAATGAAAGCATCTAAAATGGCCAAAAGAAGCAGGGAAATTTCTCCTTTGTACAGCTTTGAACTTACTTCTTTTTCGCCTTGAAGTGACAAAACACATAACAAGTTACATCTGACTTGGTGAAATTTTACATGTACAAGATTTGGCTGGGAAATGCACTTTATCTGAACTTTGTGGCCAATGGCCAAGTTAAATAAACCCAATTAATATTAATTTCCCTTACCCTTTCCATCCCTTCCCTGGTAAATAGAACCACCTCTGGGATATCTAATGGTAAGTTACCCTTGCAGTGTCTGGTTTAACTTGGCTACTATATCAACAAGATGTTTTTCTACTCTGAGTCTTTTTTCTCATTCTTTTTAAACTTACAAAACTTCAGAATCCTCACTGCATCCCTGTAACTTTTATTTCATAAGAGTATTTTGTTCTCTTTTATTCATGTTTAGGAATAAAAACAATATAATCTAGATTTTGGGATGTGACTTAAATTGTAAATATTTTTTATGTTTAAAAGCCTTGGGGTGGTATGTGACTTGAATGGATATGAAAAGATTTCACAAATAAATCTGTGTTTCAAAGTAGAAAGAATAATTTAGTGCCCTTACAACACCAAAAAATGAAGCCGTGCTACAGCCACATCTCCGCATTAGCTCTGGTAAATTCCAAGACTGTTCTTACCAAAGAGAATTCTAATTTTAAGTTTTTTAATGAAGAATAGTTTTCTAGCATGGATGTTATGAATATGGGCTGAAGTTTGTATTGATTATATTCTGGGTGAGGTTCATTACCAAAGTAGTTGAGCAAACAGTCACAGATGTGAACTCCCGGCACTAGTCACCATTTTTTTCTCATAGAAACATTGAGAGTTTGAGACTCCAGACTCTCTTTTGTCTCTGTGCACTGGGAACAGAACCCAGCTTGCCTGATGTGGAAAGCAGCTTGTGTGCTAGCAAATGGGCTTTCAGGATGAAGTTAGCCTTTTAGTAACATGGATCAGGTTTAGTCAGCTGTCTCATCAGGTCTGCCTGATGTTGGGAGCCCTAGGGCTTCCAGTGCCTACAACATTCATCTCTGGGGCCATTTTGCCAAGGGAAATCACTTTGTTACCAGAGCTGAGGCTGGGGACAATGTATGAGAGAATATTATAGAATCATAGGATAGTTCAGATTAGAAGGGACCTTAAAGATCACCAAGTTTCAACTCTCCACCCCCTCTCCAACATGGCAAGGTGTTAATGAAACATTCTGGGTGTTAATAAAAAAACTGAGGAAGATGAAGGGAAAAAGCTGACAGAGAGAAGAGAATCTCACTCAGAAACCTCCCTTTCTTGGTTCGTGTGAGCTGTGGAGCTGGGACATACAGACGCGCTGTGACCAGCATGTGCCAGTACTTAGTGATGTGCTCATGATGAACTTCATCTCCACTGGAACACAGGAATGGCTACAAGAATACACCAAAATCTACCCCATCTGGTGGTCTGCTTCTGACCATGGCCAAGAGCCATGGGTGCGGACACAGCAGACAAACCACGCTCCTCTGGAAAGCGCTGCCCAGCACCCCACAGTGTGCACAGACAAAATGAAAATTTTGTTTTTCCGCTGTAGCTGCTTCTTTCTAGACTGTTAGTTCATGGAAATGGCTTATACTAGAGTGTGGGTCTCATCAGAATTTTCTTCTCAAGGGCAGACACTGGTGACTTTGTTAAGCCTTGCTGCAAGTGCTTGAAATAACAAACCCAGCAAAGCCACAAACCCTCTTCGTGTGCCAGAGCCCTGTGGTAAAATGTCTGCGGAGCTTTACAAATGCAACACAGAAAATGGAAAGCTTCTGCCACATACAGAGCACTCCCTCAAGCCATTGACTGTTTCCGATCCAGTTAGAGTTACATTTCGTGCATAAAAGAGAGAAGTACATTGCTATAGAGGATAACTGCATTTTCCACTGAGTGAATTTATACTGTACCTAATAGCTGTGACATGAATCCCCTTTGCAAACCACCCTGTCCAAACACCAAAGGGCTTTTTCGCAGAAGGACAGAGCATCTGCAGAAGCTGCCAAGAATTGATGTGCCTTTGCCTCAAGTCAAAGAGTAATATATTGACTCTCAATGTGATTAGGATGGACTATTGCCCAGAACAGAAAAATTGGTTCTGAATTAAAATTTCTCTTAAGAAGTGGCTCTTTGTTAATGATATTATTATTATTTTATTTTAATGTAATTAGGGTTATGTTCTTAAATCTTAACTGTCATCGTTATACTTTCCTTAAGTCAGCATAGCATTACATTTAGTGATCTTAGTAATGACGCAAAAGAGTTGTGAATCTCACCTGCCACGGGTAATGCCTTCTGTTTCTATATAATTTGGTTGTGCTTGGAACAGAAATTGTCCTTGAGGTGCCTCAGAAATATACTCTCTTGATCATAACAATTACCTGAGAATGAAAAGCCATCTGGTTAAAATCATGTGCTTCATGAGCTTTATGTACCTTCTTTAAAACACATTCCTCCTTCTCCCCTGAAAAATTAGAACAACTGGCATGTTTAAGCATTTTTCTAGTCATACAATTTAACAAATTGTTTTTTAATAGCTGCACTGGGCAATGAACTATTTGAGTCAAGCCTGTGGTGACCACTTTCATGCAGGTTTGGGATGTTGGCTAATGAGTGTGTTCCAAGGACCTTGGGAGCCAGAGGAGAGCTCACCAGACAGGCTCACAGGGTATGCTGCTAGGTGTATTTTAATGCCTTGAGAGAGAGCAGCACAGCAGGATGCTGTAAAAAAGCTGACCTTCCTTTCTTGAGAAATAAGGATACCACAAGGGATAAAAGAAAAAACCCTCTGTGTCCCCTCTCCCTCTGTAGTAATACAGTAATGCGCCGTGGAACAGCCTACTCTTCAATTTAATTTCAGTCACTCATGCATTTTTTACCCATGACATCTCCCTGAAGTGATTAGAAAATTATATCTGGGATGTGAACTCAAGCAGAAGCTTATGGACTTTTCACTGTGTCATAAGGAAGAAGAAATGAGGTTACTCATGTCATCGCTCAACAGGTCTCCCAGTGGGCATTTGTATCCCCTGCTGCACTCTGGCTAGGCATCTTTCAAGCCACGCCACAGCAGATCAAGCAGAAAGAAGACTACAGCTAGTCTGGATGAGGAGGTGACTAAAGAGATGACACGTTTTTGTGATGAGACCAGTGAGGTGCCATAGCAGCCCAAGCAAACACAGATCAATGAGGACCTGACCTGCAAAGAAACCAGCTCTTGTATAAAAACACTATTAGCTCCCTCTTCTCCCATTAGCCTTGTTCCAAAATGAAATAATAAAATAACATAACATAAAATAACATAACATAAAATAAAATAAAATAAAATAAAATAAAATAAAATAAAGAAGTCATTTTAATTTTTCCAAAGGAAAAAGATTAGGAAAACATCATAATCCCCACAATTTTGTGCTGTGATAATGTCTGGGCTTCTCACAACAGGCTTGGAGATCAGCTTTCTGAGTGTGGTACTATCAGCAGAGGATGACTTCAGCCAGTTTGAGAAATGCCTGGTCAGGTTTCTATCATAACTCATGGCCTTGTAAATACGTTTAATTTCTGTTTTAGTAGAGTCTATCTTCTAGCAGAAATACAGAGATTTGTAAATTTATCCTCCACAGAAGTCATAATGCTCCTGGAGTTTACAGACAGGCGTTACAAATGCCTCCCTCCAAGCCTCACTCACTGCAAAGTTCAGTGTCATCTGGCAGCAGAAGACATTAATCACTACAGAGAAGGGCAGGCTAATGTTTCTAAGCCAGACTGGCTTGTATCTGCTTCCCAAATAGCTTACCCTAACAGTTTGTTTTATTGAGATTGATTCCCCATATTTTGCTAGTTTGGGGATATAGTCCATTTATATTTATCTTGTACTGTAAAGCTAATAATTGACATTGTTATTGTAGTTATTTTATGAGCCAATTTCTTAATACCCAAGGGTGTTTTTATTACTCCCCTTTTGGCCTTTCCTTTAGAGTACTGAAAGTATATGAGCTGGTGGAATAAGTCTTGTACACACTTTGTAAAGAAATTCATTGGCTGATGAGTATTATTTCTTTGTTTATAACACTCTTGTGTTTTCTGTTATTCCAATTCTGGCTAGAAATCTAAGCACCCACACAAGTTAGAGGATAGCCTGAAGGGAGCTCTTACTTCATCTCCTGCTCTCCATATCCACTGTACGAAATAGAGAATAACCAAAATGCCCTGTGCCACTGATACTTGGTGACAGGGACCTTACACAGAGGTTCACAAGGGGTGGCCGTTGCACCCACTCTCATCCTGCAAAGGAAATTTTCCATGCTGCAAATATCCCTCAGAAAAGTTACTTCTGGTGGAGTGGAGGAAATATGACAATGGAGAACTGGATGAGGAAGGATTAAATGACAGTCTATTTCTTACTGTTTACATTCAATTTAGCATCAATTAATACCTGCAAAACATGACAGCCATAGCTTTGGTTTGATAATAAGTGATCAGAGAACTTCATGGCTTATCTGTCAAGGATGAATCTTGCATATGTACATATGAGAGATCTGACCTTTAACTTGTTCTGGAAGATGACTTATTTACAGCAGGAAATTTTAATCCAGAAAATCCTTCACTGACAATGAGGCAAAACAACATAAAGTTGGTTTCTCATTTCAGTTTTGACTGTGAGTCTGTGGGCTGATGGCACCCATACTGCTAGCATGACCCTGAAGTTGCCTTAAAACACGTGATCCAGTGGAGACTGACATATACCTTCATTATTGCCAATTAGTGCAGGATAGTGTGAAAGATGAGTCAATTGCCTGGGCCCTGAGGCTTCTCCAGCAAGTGGATTGATGGTGACAGTCAGAAGAGACCCCAGATATCAGGGACAGCAGGGGCCACTAGATCACTGAGTCTGACTTCTTGAATAACACAGGCCATAACTTTCACTCTGTTACTTGCATCATCATAATATCTCCTTTCTCACAGATGGATGATCAGGCAAGCAAATAGAAAAACAAAGGAAAGCAGATATAAGGTCCCCTTATATCAACCACAAAGCCCAGTGGAGCCACAGCATCTGGTAAGTCTATCTAGGAGTCCTTAGTTCTGAGACACTGTTAGTCTGGGATGAAAATGGCCTGTCTGAGAGGACTGAAACCCTGTCAGTGCTGAATTGTCAGTATGGCTGTTGGCATTGGCCAACCTCCCTGGCTGTGAAATTGGCCCTAGCTTGGGAACAGAACCTGAGAGAAGGTTCCCTCTGCAGCCTGTGCAGTTTAAGGGACCTGTGAATGGATTCACACCACTGTTTATATCAATTTCACTTCTCGAGAATAATATTTTTATGGTTCCTTATATTTTGTGGTGTTTAAGACAGAGTCACAGATGTACTTCATAGGGCCATGCCTCAGCCTTTTGAATGGCTGTGGCTGTCTGAGGGGTAAACCAAAATGTCCCTGAGAGTGGAGCTGGGAAACCAACCTTCAGCTACAGAGGACACCTTGGGCTATTGGTGGCTGATCCAAACTCTTCCACTATTCAGATGAAAGATTAGACAGCTAAGGAGTGAGCCTCAGAGCTTTCTAGGGACACTTTGAGTCTACATGGACCAAAGAGGAACTGGAGGAATTGTGGATCCAGTCTGATGTATAGTAGTGGAGTTTGATCAGATTGGAAATTTTCTTTTTCATCTCATGATGAAGCTCCATCCTTACTGGGAAACTTTGACTCTGTTTTTCTTTCCAGGAAATTATTGCCTTTGGTGAGATTTCATCTGGAGTCATTCTTTCCTTTGATAAAGTCACAAAAGACAACTAAGTTCATTTTAAAACATGAACATGTCTTTCCTCAACTAATTTGATGTGTCAGTTGATACACTTTCTCCACATGATTTTTCTTAAACGAGAACCCATAACTGGCTTTAATGAGAGCTACAAGGCACTTCTTGAGGTGCAAAAAATAATTATTTTCCTTCAGGTCTAATTTGGGTACTGGAAAAATATATTTTTCCTCATGTGATTTTAAATTATTAAATTTCTTAAAGATTATTAAAGATTATTGTCCAATAACTGGCTGACAAGGGGACTCTGCAATAAACAGTACATAATCTCCATTCTTGTCTACACAGAGGCGTTCTAGTCTTACTCTTATAATCTGGAGTCTAAATTTCTTTTCAAAGGTATCAGTATAAAGAAATATATGTTTCAGAGTACCCAAGTCAGAATATCCTGCTGGGAGATGCCCATCTTTCAGTGAGTTGATAGTGGACAACTTTTCTCACCTGTCCTTCAGACACCAGCTATAAATCTGAGCTGACGTGATAGCTGACGTTCCAGGGGAATCACACTCTTTCTATTTGTATCTTGCAATAAAATCATTGAATTTTTCCCTGTGAGCTTTGTTGTGCCTATACCCAACCTTCTCTACTGCCGTCCAATAACTGGCTGACAAGGGGAGGACGTTGTGAATCTAGCTAATTTGCAGAAGCACAGATGCTCAGGGCAATTTGAAATGCCCTGTGGCAAATGGGATGTCCACACAGGGCTGGCAGAAACAGCACAAGTCCTGTGAGGGACCTGTGATCTTCTTGGGGTTATATTGGATACCCTGGGATGTCTCAAATGAAACAAGTAGCTTGTATTTATACAAAGAACTCACCCCACTTTGTATAAAACCTAAAGCTGTCCCCGTCCCCTCTCTAGACGCTCATCTGCAGTCCTTTGAGTCCAGAGAGCACCCTGTAAATGAAGAAGACCATTACACCAGAGTTCATCAGTTCCACCTCATGATGGGATTTTTAACATCCAGACCTATAACTGCAAGTGACTAGTGACAAGGAGACAACGGCTAAGCATAATATCAACATTTTGTTAACCGTGTTTGCAAAAGCAACCAGCCCCCTTCACCCCTTGCCCTCACCGCTGGAGCAGGAACTCCCCGGCGGCAGCAGCAGCCTTCACGGAACAGGGAAATCATGTCACCATGGGGGGGAGAGTGGCATCAGCTTCCTTCACCCCCCCCAAGCTCTCTGAGGGCAACCTGGAGGCAGGCACAACCTCTTGGGCTCCCACTATTCATGCGGTTGCTGCTGCTCTTGCCAAAGCAGCGGGCGCAGACCTGTCTTGGGACGTGCTGAGGTCCGCAAATTCCTCCCTCCTGCCCCCACGTTCCTTGTTTATGTTTTCACTGAGCGGTGCTGATGGTCACGAACTATCTGTGCTGTTTCCGAGCTGAGGGTTTTCTCCTGTTGGTGTCACTGCATGTGGGAAACACGATGCTTGGATGGGGCAACACACGTGACTTTCTCCCACCCCACCCAAGGGGCATGGGGTTGCCCCAGTACCACACCATCCCAGCACACAAAGTCACTGCCAGAGCCATGTATTCAAAAGTCATGTGTCTAGTTCTGCAAAAAGAGAGGTGTTTGGACAGTAAGAATCTGCTTTCTGTCCAAACACACAAATTTATCTCTATATTTGCACTATGCAATGTATGTGTATGGAAATGTGGTTTTGTATGTGGTATGTGTGTTTTTACAGA
>VZRU01017423.1:175143-351067 GCA_013398155.1 Pedionomus torquatus
TTTTCCGAAGAATTGATAAATTGGGCAGTTTGGGCCCGATTTGGAGAAAATGCTTGCCTGTGAGGTGGGAGCAGGTCTCAGCCACGTGGTGCAGAGTGTCGTCTCCTGCTGAACCTTCTCAGCTGAGTGGCTGAAAGGTTTTCTTTTTTAATGCAGGCATCTGGACCGGCTAAATATCCAGCAAAAAGTCACGCTGAGATACCAATGCAGAGCAGAAAATTTCAGCTGAACTAAGCTGGTTCAATTTAATCCAAAGCCCTGTGTTTGAGGAAGTTAAAGTACCAAAGTATTAGGCTAATTTTCTAATGGTATTCCTAACTCGTTTGCTTTAATGAAAGACTCACATGTGTTTTAAAGCTTGAACCATATAATTCTTAGAGCTGCTAAAGTAATTCTTGATTTCGAATCATTAATGACAGGAGACATCGCTGTGGTTTCCGATGAACGCACGATCAAACTTTACTTGGCACTTCTGATGGCTTTTGTGAGCGTGGCAGATTTCCTTCTCCATAATAAAAATAATTTGCTGGCTATCGTTTCGTAGTCAACAATCTTGTCACAGAACTCAATCAAACTGTATTGGAATATCTACAAGCAATTATTGTCAACACGTGCTATTTTTCCTTTTTATCATACTCTTGGAAGGATCTGAATGTTCGAGGCTGGCAGATTTCATTATGGAAAAAAATAAACAAACACCCCCCACATACCCCCATTTCTAAACCTTGTTTTTACCAAAAAAAAAGAAAAAGGATAGTTGAACGATCTGCTAAACCCCAGAAACCAGAAGGCAAATGAAAGAATTGGTGAGTTGTGTATGTTTTTTTTACCCAGTTTTACGATTTTTAAAGCCATCTCATAAGCTTGATGGTCTTAATATTGCTTTCTGCGTGATTAGTATTGGCACTACCACTGCATATTAATTTCATGTTAATAGTTTTTTACAGAAACAAGCTTAAGTGCTTAAAAGCACCAAGCGGGAATAACAGTTGTTAACAAAATCTCATAAACAGGTTTCAGATGATTAGAGACCCCCCCTTCCAATTGGGAAAGTGTTATCTCTGCAATTGTCACTGGAGTCTGGCTCAAGTGAACGATCCCCTCGACAGTGTTCAGATGCAGAGCCCAAACTGGCGTAATTCAATACAGTTGCACTGACTTTGCCAGCTATTCTGAGCTGTGATTTTGGCAGATATAATCTACATTTTAAAATACAGATACATATTTCCTTCTGCCATGAGATGAGTCATTTATAGCAATATTTCAACTTGACTTAAGTGAATTGAATGTAAAGTCCTGGATAAGCATATTATTGTTTTCCCCTCTTGTTAATATAGAAATTATATCAGTATTAGACTTTAAAGTTAAAGCAAAGATGTTTTTAGAAAAGAAATACTGCACTGGAAATTTTGTTTGACCTAAATTTTTTCACCATTAATTTAGGGGAAATATATGTTATTTTCAATGCTGCTTTTTTTGCTCACTAAATAAAGATCAGATTTCCTTACATTTATTGAGAACTTAGTTCAAAGATTTGAGTGGATTTACAGCTGAATTGCCAAAATCTTTTATATTTATCGGTAGATACATACATAGGTTATATCTGGGGTGGGGAGCTTTATTCAAAAAAAGGTCAATTTCATTCTGTTTCTGACACTGAAACTTAATTTTTCAATTGTTAAAAAACAATGTAAATTCATTACTGACCTTCAAAGGGTGCTTTCATTAAGCATATGGGGATCATCTGCATTTTGAAAGCAGCTGTTTTTGTAACCTGAAGAATACCATGAGACACTGGGGTGTAGGCTGCTTTTTGTAGACAAAAAGGGGGAAAAAATGCTTATGGCTTTAAAAATAGCTTTTTTTTTCCTTTCTTGCAGTGATTTATCATATTATAAAAGTATCACCAACATGTAAGTCTCACATTCTCCAGTGTATAACAAACATACGTGTTTGCTATTACGGACGGAATGAACATGCACCTTCACAACCATGATGCTCCACAGAAAGGAACACATGGAGACACCCAGGACTGGTTAATTTGTTCTCAAAAGGATACAGATAAAAGCAGATGCTAAGGGGCAATAAATTATACTTTTTTGTACGTTTTCTTCAGTCGGTTTTTTTAACCCTCCTAGTTGACACAGAATTTCCTCTGCAGTGTTATTTATTGCCGGGCGATGTTGCTGGGCTGCCTGGGAGGGCAAAATGGAAAACTTTGTGAAGTACACTGAGAGAGTGCTCTTTTAAACCAGATGATTTGTGAGTAAGTCTTGGAGAGCTGGGAGTATATTTTAGATATGTTAGCTGTCTTGTAGCGGGGCTTTTATACAGTAAATGAAAGACTCTGGAAAATGTTGCTTATACATGGAATGTTTACGAAAACGTATTAGAGTTTCTCACCAGTATGTGGGTTATAATCTCAGCATAAGGTTAAGATCTTCTGTTTCATCCCTTGAAGGCTCTATGAATGTTGGAGAGTTATATTTTGGAAAATTACTGTTAATTTTGGATTTGCCTCTTCTAGGAAATTAATTATTAGAGAACACCAACACCTTCCTTCAGAAAACTAGATTCTTATGATGTGTCTCAAGCCTCTCACCAAAACATTGTAGGCATCCAAAACCTTAAGTCCCTTCTGAAAATTTTAGGGCTTGAATGACTGGCCTGGTGCGTCCTTTACGAAAAGGTTTTAATGGGAACTTTGTCTAACCCGTGTCTGGAATAAACCAACAACACCAAAGATACTCAGAGTTCCTAAGAGCAAATGATTATATCACACACACCCCTACATGTCGAGGGTGAATGTTTGTTGAATGTATTTCTGTGAGGACATGTTTGCATGCAGGGACACATGGAGGAGGAGATCCGAGAGATCCCATGGGTGGGAGCAAGGAGACAGCTGGGAAGGGCTGGGGACTGGATGCCTCCCGAGGACCGGGGACTTGCACCACAGCCTGAGTGCATCCTCCCCTCACTCCTCCTCCTCCTAACACCACGGCGGCAGCTGGGGAGAGAAGGGATGAGGGACGTTGGGTGGGGAGCCAGGGGCAAGGAGCAGCCATGAGACTGGAGGCAGAGGCCATGGCCACCCTAAACTCAGCCTCCACCGTGTAGTAAATAAATCCTTTAACACAGTGGTAGTGAGAAGGTGGGTTTTGATTTTGCATTTTTTAGCTTCATGAGCATTATTCTTGCCTTAAAAAATAAATACATGATCAGGCATCCTTACACATACATGCACACACAGTAATTTTAAATGTAAAGTGATCAATTGCATTCGACCGCTTGCAGCCAACAAGTATCTAATGGAAACTTGCAAAATATTTTATGCACCAGTGGCTGCAGTGGTGAGGTGAAGTAAGCCCCAGCAAATCTGAATGAAAGTGCTCTATGCATCTGTTTGAATGCAAAGGACAGGTAAATGTGAGGAAATGGGAAATGCATGTGTGGCTCTGAGAGCAAGACCTGGACCTGACCTGCCCTGAGAGGAAAAGGTCCTGACTCTGTCACAAACATACGCCTAATGAATCAAGTCCTTTTAAAGCAGTGTTGGTTTTAAAATAGAGAAATTTAATAGACTTAACTAAAGCTGAAGAGATTATGTTGTGTTACTCTGAATCTGTGCACCTCTTGTGGGTAAATCAGCTTTTTCAGTGCTAGGAACTGCCAAGCTGGTATGCAGCTATTTCTGGCAGAACCTAAGGGGTACCTGAGCTGATACTACAGCAGAAAGGTGGGTAGCTTTATGCTACATGTGAACAAAAAAATCCCCCAGAGCCTAGCCCCACTCAGGTTGGTGACAGATTTGCTACTGACCTCAGAATCAGATGTTTTAGCTGTCAGGGTAAGTCCCCCAGTTTAGCCAGCAGCAAGGACACAGACCTGAACCTGCTCTGAAAATACAGCCAGTGCAGTCTGATGCAACATGTCCAGGCTATTTTTATGGGTGAGAAAGCAGTGGGGAGGCTTTACATTTGCCTAGGGAGAGGGAAAATTTTCATTTATTTGAGCTCTATTTTCAAAGATGTCTGCGGAAAAAAAAAACAACCCACATACAATTAAATATAACAAACCCAATATAACATCCAACTTGGGCATTCGGATGTTGAATGACTGGAGGGTATATAATATGTTGAAAGGTCATTTGGTTATGTGAAAATCATAGGGACCTCTAGAGATTATCTAGTCCAAGCTCCTGCTCAAATCATCCAAATAAACTGAATATCAATATTAACCTGAAAGGTCAACCAGAGATACTGATGGGATGGAAAACCCATCTATGGTTCTAGACTTAAAACAGATTTGCAAATTTGGCCCGAGAATAGTCATGGCTAGCATTCAGATATTATTCTTTGAAGGGGATATTTCCATATTTCCACCTTTTATATATATATATATTTAGAGAGGCCTGAGTAAGTATTGGAGCCAGTTGGTCACCCTGGGAGTTGGTGGCAGTGGAGGGGTCCTACAGATGCCATCTGAGGCAGGGGCAGGAACACAGCTGGATGGGACAGGGATGGCTCGGTCTGAGCACCTACTTTTACTGGTTCCATTTTCATTGGAGAAAGAGAGCCACTTCCAAAGGGCAAATCTCTTGTGCTGAAGATTGGCACCTATAAGAGATGATGCCAAACTGGTACCAGGCTTTTTTGGTGGCTTCTCTGCTTCTCCAGGGGCTCTTGGCATTTAAATTACTAGTTCAGAGGTGATGTCCATCCTTCCTGTGGCTAAAGTTCAGGGGATGAATCCTGCCTTTTTGTGTTCAAAGAAACATTGAAGAAACTGCTGCTGTGGATAGAGAATGATATAGTGGACTTTTGAGCACTTCTCCCAGAAATGTGCAAAGCTGCAAAAATTCAGAACCTATTTGGGAATCCTCAGCCATCAATAACATAGGCAATAGTGAAATAACAGCAGGACGTTTTACTTTTAAATGCTTCTCATAAAAATGAGGGGAGCAGATTGTTTATATTAACCTTTATGGGAAATGCAATCAAATTGTCCTTGAAAAATGTTAAAGAAGAAAAACATAAGCGTGACTTTCAATAGCCCTTAACAATCTGTGAACCGGCCCGTTGCTAACTGTCACACACAATGTACATTTTGTTTAGTGATTTCTGTTACACTGCCACTCTCTATGAAAACGTTTAAAAGAATAATTCAAGCTGCATGATCCCAGGTGCATAAACATGCACTCCTCAAGCCAGCAGAGAAACTGCCGAGCCTAGCAGGATCGTCAGACCCACGGGTCAATTCAGGGACTAAGAAAATCATTTCCTATTTCCCTTCATGGATTTGGAGCACGCTGGGATCAGCCAGTCTAGAAAAATAGAAAGAAGCTGTGCCTTCTGCAGCAAAAACAGAAGTGGGAAATGAAAGAAGCCTCCAACCCTGGCCAAATCTGTCGGAGCAGGATGGGGAAAATGCCTGGTCCCTGCCGGCCGAGGTTCCCGGCGGTCTCTCCTACCTGCTTTGCAGAGCGCAGCAGGAGGGGGAGCCTGGTCCTGCTCCCACTGGAGGTGGGCAATACCTCACACCCAGCGAGGCTGGCAAGGTCCCTCAGCTGCAGTCCCCCTGCCCTTGGCTTCCCCACTCAGCACTCTTTCCAGGCTCTCGAATTGCTCTTCGGAGGCCTTCAAAGGCACCTACCTTTCCACTGACTGATCAAATAGGCTTAAGTGGGATTTCAAGCCTCGGAGCATGGCTCTGTGCCTTCATGGGAACGGGCAGGTTTTTCCCCAGACTGAAGCCCCCTCTCTGTGCCTTCTCTTCTCTGGTGGGAGAAGCTAGTGACTGAACAGGTCACAGTTCACCGGGATTGATACCATTATGATGGGGTTACAGACCAGCTTGCAGCACCTAAAATAGACCAAAATGCAGTCGTTAATATTTGCCATGCCACATGACGTACAATATTTAAAAATCCCTGATAATTTCTCTTTCTTCCTCTCTTTTGCTCATGGCCAATTTTCTTGTTTGGCTTGGCTAAAACACAGCATGTCCCCTGATGTAGGGAAGTACTTCACAGAAGCCCCACAGGGTTACAGCTTCAACAAGCTCGGACAGTCTCCAGCTGGCAATGCCACCTTGGCCATCCCATGGGGCAGGTGGGATGACTCTGGGCAGCCGTGTCCCCTTTCTGAATGAAGAAGCTCAGATAAATCTATGGTAGTTTGCTTGGTTTTGCCTACCTGTTTCACTCAAAGAAAGCACAAGGATCCCACTTTGTCCACCCTTGCAGTCCTCTGGATTATGAAAGCTAGGTAAGGACCATGAAGAAAGAAACATGGTGTCACTGGCCTGTGAAGGGCTGGTGAATCATATGAAATACGGAATAACTGTAAGTGCATGTGATTTTAAAATGCAATCAATGCTCCCTGACTTACCCACAATGAGTAATCTTCAAGTAGTCAGGAGTCCATCAGTTGAGGTTCAGTTCGTTGTAACACCCTCTGCTCAAGATTGATTACCATCAAGGGTTTTTTTGGTAGTTATTCCCTATTATTTGGAGGCTATGACCATCACTGAAGAGACAAATGGGGATCATGGATGCCACTCAGAACTGCTGCCTTGGTGTCAAGGCCTTCAGCAAGCCCTAGGGTTTCTCCTCTGAATCTCCTGGTCTGCTGTTTCCAGCTAGAGTTTCCCATTACACTTTCTTTCCCTATATCAAAGGGCATGGGTTTTTTGTTGGTACCAGACATTTACTCCTTATCGGAGATAACCAAGTCACTTCTCAGTCCAGTTTTGGAGAGACACCACAAGCTGAGCTCCTCAAGATTTTCACAGAGGAATTGGTGTCCATTCTTTTAGGCTGTTTCTCGTTAATGTTCCAGTCTTGCAACATCCTTTCTCTGAATCCAGTTCTCAAGCATTATTCCACTACCAGCTACACCACATAACCTTTTTCTTGTTTAGGGATTGAACGCTTCTGTGCAGTACCTACCTCTTGTTCCTGGCATAGATCCTGCTCCTCTCTGCCACGGCATCATAGGGGGAGTGAATGCTGCTTTGTGAAAATGACAGCTCTCTTTCCTTTTTCTGCTTGTCCCTCTTTCTTTCCCCTCATTCCCCTAACATTTCCCCTTCTGTTCTATGTGGAGAGGTAGTTACCTTGAAGGTGTTGATGGGTCTGCCCGGGGATTCTTAATTCATTTTTTTATGGTGTTAGGCATTTTCAAAAATTAAGGGTAATTAAATACCCATCTGTGCACCTATAGCAGATCACAGTTTTATTTTTCCTTTTAACATCCTGCAAAGTGATTTTTGGGAAAAAAAAAGGGAGGGGGGGCTATATTCAGCAAAATACTTTGTTTTAATTACTATATTAAACACAGTAGCAAAGATGACATGGAGAAGAAAAAATAACATGAAAAAAAGAACACCTTATGTATCAATGTAAAATGCTTCAATGTCAAAAATTTTACAACGGAAAGGTCTTCAATTTTCCTTTGGTCCTAGAAGTTGCTTCCTGCCTCCTTGCAGTTCAGCACCTGATTCAAACGATGCGTGACCTCTTTGGACGCCAGACATCCTCTGTGGAGGAGGAGAGAAATCGTGTGGGCTTTTGTGAAAACGTGCAACACTGAGAAGGCCACAGCACCGAAGGATTTCCTGTGTGTGGTGTATGATCTGTTCAACGTCAGACAAAACAGTTTCTTTTAGGAATTAAAGGATGGTTTTGGTTTCTATGGTATCCATGCTTTTATGATCTTAGTATAATCAAACACTGCTTCAGTAGGCTTGTGCACTGAAGCATATTAGCAGGGCTAAAATGAAACATGTTTGAAGAACTTGACTATTTCAGATGACCACATAGAAAGCAGAGGAAGGAAGGTTTATCTGTTGTTTCTGTGGCCCTCATCTGCTTTACACTGGAAAAGAATTAACATTGGAAATGTTGCTTGGAAAACAGAAAACGTTTCCCCACAGAAATATTTGTCTGTTAAGCCCAGAAATCTAAGCCCAGAGATTCATGGCTTGAATCCTCCTATCTGAAATCACTCAGGGTTGTGATAGGTGAAGTGCAGAGGGGGTTACATCTGTATTATCCTTTAAGAGTATGGGTCCTTGCTAGGCTGCATCTTCCATGGTGCAACGGGGAGGCTCAGCAGGAAGGATCAGGCAGATCGTGGGACACGCAGCCAAGTAGATAAATGCAGCCCCCATATGACGAGTTCACCAAACTGCAAACATTACGACACTCCGAGAGGCATTTCATGGCAGAAACCTTTCTTTGTTTGCCTGTTGACCAACACCTGAAAAATTTCAGTTTTAATTAACAAATAGGCAAAATCCAAAGAGAATAAATCCCTTCTGCAAAACATTCTCTTTACTTACAACTCAAAACAACCAAGAAGCTTTGGATTCTGACCAAGAAGAAAAGAAAGGAAAGAGAAAGAAGCCATTTTTGAGAATTAATACCTCCCTGACTGATGCTGATTCCGTTCAGTGTCACAATCTTCTTTCAGCCCTGGGGTGGACCACAAATGCTCAAGGAGCCAAAGAGTCGGCAAAAAAAAGTTTCTCAAAAGCAAAGAAAACACAGATGCTTGGGCATGGAGAAAACCATCCAATTTCTCTTAGAAAGAAAGAGCTTTGTGACCCCGAAGGATATTTGAGGATTTGTTTTAAATCTTTAGCAACTTGTTCTGCATGATTTAACAGCAATGGAAGCTCTGTTTTGTTGCACACTCTATTACACCTACCCAAAGTGACCCTGACACTGTTAATATACTTCAGCTATCATATTTTTTGCAGTTTTACTGCTATTGACTACCAGCGAATTGCCGACAGTTGCCCTGACCCCTGGTAGCCTTCGTAGAGCTGTTACACGTAGCAGCCACCTGCATTGCGACGCTTTTTGTGGGTGTGATTGAAATAAATGAGTGGCGGGAGGTACATTAGGGAAATACAAACACAATCTCTGCAAGATTAACAACAATATTCTCGACTTCCACGGTTAGTCCTTAACGATTTACAGTGATTTTGATTTATCTCCTACCGGTATGCTCACCTTGGGGCTTCTGGCTGTGTTTTCAGGACAAAAAATTCTGCGGAAAGGGAGCATTAAGTTTTTCTCTCACTCATTTAGGTCACAAAATGGAGCTGAGAGAGAAAAATCAGTAGCTTTCAAACACTATTACCTTGCTAATGATAGTGCACATCGCATGACAGTTCTCAAACTGATAAGATGTTCCAAACATCCACAGAAAAAGCAAAGAGGTTTCTTAGTGCCCCAGCTCTGTCTCTGCAGCTTGCACATGTTTTCAAACATAATTTCATGCCTGCTTTCTGACAGCTCATTAAACAAAGGCCTCTTGGTACATATAGTGCCCATCTTCCTGCTGAGATTGTAACATATTTATGGTGTTTGCAGATTGCTGGCTGTTTGCTCTTCTACTTCACAGTGTCCTGCCTGCCAAATGCTTATCAGTCTAGCGAAGGTGACAGTTTTCCCCATTTGTGTAGGTAGCAATGGTCTCGTGTTTGACCCTCGGAGGCAAGAAGCAATATGATTAGAAGAAGCTCCTGCAAGCAATAGATAAAAGCAATCACACCAGGAGAGACAGCAAGGAAGTGCTCAAGGGAGGAGGCTGATGTTGTGGAAGCTGATAGCTTGCATTCAGGGAAAGTGCTGGCAGTTAGTTAGCTAGACAGCTGGTAACATCCAGACCTTGTGGGATTTCAGCTTCAGACAAAGCAAACAAGGATTCAGGAGCGTTGAGAAGCTATCTGGAGCAGCGTACAAGGGCAATCAGAGCTACTCACTTCTAATTATCTGCCTCTTTCCTGCCATTAAACTATCATTATTATACATTCGAACCAATAAAGTTTTGTGAATTTAGCACCTTCGCTTTTCTTTAAAAGCTAGTGCCAAAACCCTGCTTTCCTTCCGAACAGAACAGATGAAGACATCTTTAAGCCAGCCACTACCATTCATCCATCTGTCCTTGGAGGGCGGCAGGGGACTGGGAGCTGGTTTCTGCTTGTACTGCCACCGACAGCTGAAGTATCTGTTCCACTTCACCAGGGTAACAAAAGGGGCTAATTGTTTTTTGGTTTTAAGTGAATTTTATTTTCTTTTTTTCTTACTTCTTGTCAAGCCTACCGCTTAGTCAGTATTAAAAGAAAATGCAGTGGCAGCTCCATTCAGCTGCCAAAACCTAATCAACACAAAAGAGCCTTCGAGTAGCTGTCAGACAGGATTATGATATTGATCCTAACTATGTGCATGTTCCAGGAAAAGGAGCATCTCTTTAACTAAAAGTCAGAAGGTGACAGATAATGAAAGACAAATATTTCACAGCTCGAAGGATGGTTCTGTTCCCACATCAGGAGAGCTGCCTAATTACAGCTGAGAGAAGCTGCAGCACCTGTGTGTGTTACCTGCAATCCAACCTTGTACTCTGAGCTTTACATCTCTTACAAATAGACAGGCGCAGAGCGAGTCCCAGCATGAATGTAAGAGTTTGAGAAACGTCCATTCCACGAGAGAGTGATGTGTGTGATTTAATAGGCAGCTCTTCCCTCTTGGAGTCAGCAGTGAATCAAGAACTTTAGGACTTTGCTCTGCCAAGAAGGGTGACTTTGGGATCAGAGAAAAACTCAAGGCTCTGTGTATTTCTGGTTGTTAGTGACAATATGATATTATAACAGTGAAGTTGCATCCTGGATAAGGCTCACAAATGGAGAGATGGGTAATGGTCTGAGCTGGGGAACAGATAAAATGAGATGGGATTCAACAGACTAAACACATCCCATGACAGACCTCTAAAGTAGGAGAGAGGAACGATCACTTCTGTTTCTAAATGTTGCCCCAGTTCTTTCCAGGTCTAAAATTAGATGATTCCCTTCCGCAAGGGCTCAAAATCCATTATTCCAATGTAAGTATCAAATGAGTGAGAAGAACCTTTTGCTTCTGAGGTCACGTAGGCCAAAGCTGAGTCTACACATACACTAGGAAAGTCCTAGAGAATCAAATACCACATTTGCTTGTTTATTCTGTCACCTGTCATGGCTGGAAGAGAGTCTAACAAGGGCACACGAATGACACAACATGGGTTTTAAGGGTTAAATCTGAAGTGAGCTAATATGGATTTAGACTGCTTTTAACTTTAGTTTGGATTGTCTGGGGTCTTTTTTATGCAATATAACTGCCATTTTAGATATGGTGCAAGCAGCCCATGAATGAGGTCTATGCACTACTGCCATAGCCACTGTGAACAACTGCAGGCCTTTGAGCATCCCCCAGATGTCCCAACCATCTCTCCTTACTACCTGGCTGCATACTCCTGTCTGCTTGGACTCCAGCTCCCATCACAGAGTGGTAGGCTCTTTTGCCTAGATATTATCACATGAGTGATAAGATATATTAATAACAAATAAAATATTGTAAGTTACAACCCCCATCAAGCCAGAGTGTAACTTTGGTCTGAATCTGCATTCAATCTTGTAATTTTGGGTTTTGCAGATACTTCTTTTTGGTCTTATGGGTCCCCAGGAAAGTCACTTAGTTTCTCCGTGACTCATGTTCCCCATCTCTGGTGTAGCAATTATGGTTTCCACCTACTGTGCAAGAGATGGAAAGGATTTGTTGCTCAAGTATCACAGAGAGCCAGGAAGAATGTCCCAAAATATCACTGTGCTAGCAGTACTGCACAATGCTGTGCAAAAATCAGTGAAATACTTTGGTTCACAAGGGGTGCTAAAAGTATATATTGTTATTTAAGACGTTATCTTACATAATGTTCTGCATGTAAAGATTCTGGCACATCACGAAACCCAGGGTTTTTTTTGCAGGACCAGATAGGGAGGGTGTATTTTACATAACTGGCCCTGGATCCTTCCTAGAACCCTGTAAGTTGTCTCTGAACTGATGTTAGAGAAAATATGTTATTTCAGTGTATGTTTTTCCCTGTGTAATGAGCTACCACATCGGTCAATTTTGTTCTCTGTAATACATCAAAGCAATGGGAGTGCATTAAGAACCAAATGAGGGTCTTGGCCTCTCATCTTAGTTTTATCTCCCCCAATAATAATGAAGCTGGGTAACTTCCTAGAAAATAACAAATTGATATAAACAGCCCTGGTTTGCCAGCTACTGTCACTGCTGATGGATAGTACTACAGCCTGAATGGGTTGTCCACATAGCTATTTGTCAGCACTGTCTGTGAGGAGCTCTGTGATAACATACTGTGCTAAATTCACTCTCCTGTCTACAAAAGAATAAAAAATGGCTCATTTGAGTCGATAGGTGTCACACAGAGTAAACAACAGCAAAACCACTATACCCTTATATTGCAGCCTTACCAAAAAGACAACCTTCCTGCTGAATAGGTTGCTACTAATTTAGATGCCTGGGAAGCTGGGTATATGCTAGTAAGGTTAGTTCACTGTTGGTATTTTATCTTTCTATCAGAAGACTTAAATATGTTTACTGCTTGCACACACACACAAAAAAACCTGCATTTTGTATTAATCACCTACATTTCTATTATTGTTTGCAAGCCCATTTGCAAACCTGAAAATGATCATTCCTCTCCTTGTAATCTTTTCTACACCACTGGGTAAATTTGTTGAGGTGTAGACATTTCTTAAAAAATAGAGAATTGTAAAAACATGCTTAATTTCTGTGGTGCAGAGCTGCTAACTGAAGCCTGCTTGTTGCGTGATTGATCAAAATGGTGCATGTGCAGCACTGGAGCTGGGCAAACAAAACAGATGGCTCTGCTTATGTGTGGCTGGGCGCAGGAGACACCACACATCTGTTGGTATACATTAGGCTTCCTTTAAAAAAAAAAATTAAAAATCTCTTTATCCTATAAAATATATGCATAGAAAGAGTGAAATATATAATGTTGGAAGGAGGGTAGAAGAAATCATAACACACCATCTTTATTGCAGACAGTTGTCAGCCTCTTGAAGGGAGTAAGGCTTTTGGGTGCCACAAGTACAGGAGCACAGTGACATGTGGCTGTTTCTAATGAAAAGCAGGGCAACCTCAGCAGCTACGGGGGAAGACACCAGTTCACTCATTCCCTCACTTTCTCCTCTCAGTCATCTGGCCAGTTCCTCTTCAGAAAAAGAAGGAATAGCTGTTTCAGCTGGTGGTGAAACCTCTGGCAGACTCTTTTAAAAATAACTTGCAGGATGGCAATTCCTCAGTTGTCACCAACATTGATTGCCCAAGGATATGGCTTAGTGTTGGGTGGTGTGGTGTGTTGTTTATGGTTGTTGGGTTTTTTTGATTATTTTTTTTCCCATTGGTTGGACTAGATGATCTTAAAAGGTCCCTTCCAACCTAGGTGATTCTGGCATGGCAAAAGCCTCAGCTGGGATAGAAAGGTCAGGTGTGATGTTTCGTGCATTTTCAGGAAGCATCCTGCTTGTTTCGCTGGATGGTTCCTTGCACAAGATCCCCAAGGCAGGATGAGTAACTCTTCTTCTTCACCAGCTTATTTATGGCATAATGCTGCCAAAGGTTTTTAGGTTGCTGTTCTTGATATTCAGAGACAAATTTTAGTGCAATTACTATAGCATCTCCATTTCCCAGAGCATCTGAGATGGGTCATCACACCATAACTATATCTTTTGAGGACAATAAAAGGAAAGAAGTTATTTGTGGCTAAAGACTGCTATAGCTTGCACCCTGGCTTTGGGAGTAAGGACACTCATAGAAAACCCTGAAGCTTGCCAAACCCACCGATTGCCATGGCTTCTCAGAAAACCAGATGACCCAGGACCAAGTACAGAGAAGTGGATGATCTGGCCAGGACTGAGATAGTATCTTAATTTTCCCCATCTCTTTTTCTACCTAGAAGTCCAAGTGTGACTGGCATTATGTCCTCAGGCAGTTGCCATGTCAATTTTAATGAAGAATAAACATTCCAGACTTTTTGTTTTACAGAGGCTGGAATGACAATAAGTTGCTGCTTTGATAATAAATTGCTTGGCACTACCTGAGTAAGTATATTTGCTCCCAGAATTAGTCTAATTCAGTTGTTGAGTACAAGGCTCACTATAAATGGTTCATGGAGCCCAAAAAGGCTGTCACACCGTGTATCGTGCTATCTTAATTGAGGGAGTCAAAGTGAAAGGCTGAAACTTGATCAGTTGTTGGATTAGGAGACTATGTGAGGAGAAACAAAGAAATGACCCAGAGTAAAATGGATACCTCAGTACTAGAAAGGTTATAGCTTGACCACACACATTCTTTAATAACACGTTTCCAACATAAACAGAGCCACAGGCACTTGGCATAGAAGACAGCTTCTCTTTTTTGCAGGTCATCAATATACCATGTTTACATTGTCAGGCTGGTCTCAACAGTGTTAAATTATAAATTAGACTCAGTGCAAGTAGAGATGTAAACACTGATCTGTATACTATAGCAGCCAGAACACGGGGTAAGCAATTCATCCCTTTCAGGTAAAGATTTTAATAGGAAGCCTGGGGAAAGCTGGGCTCTGGAAAAGTTTCAAAGAAAGTGTTTAAAGGTGTTTTTGCTCTAGGTGGAGCATCACTTGGGAACAATTTCAGTTAAGCGCCATTCCATAAAGATGTCCTTGGAGTAGCTTACATTCAGTACAGAGTAAAACTACAACTGTCTCTTAAGGACAATCATCTGCAGCATACAATATTGACACATCAAAATGCCAGTGACAGTGATGGTGACAAGGGCAGGTTATTCTAGCTTTTTATATTAACAAATGATGACAGTCTTCAAAACACCCAGCTGGAAAACAAAGCAATTGCTTTGGGAGTGCAAAGGAGTGCAGGCACCAAAAACATCTGGAGAAAACACAAATATTTTCTTTTTGTATTGTGACCTGTAGATGACAGCAGAAATCCCTTGGTCTCCCTCTCCAGCAAGCTGATCGAAAATTGAAGAACAATATTTCCTGAAAACTTACTGTAATGTTGGCATTTTGTTGATACTTTAGAAAAATAAAACAATAAAATCTATTGTACAGTCTTATACTAATATTATAATGTATTTAATAAGATTATTTTTGTATTATTAAAAATTGCAAGGCACCCACTCACTGCCCACCAGCAGAGTCGACGTGGAACAGCAGCACGCAGGCAGTGTGGCCAATACTGCACAGCTGACCTTCTGCCACCCCCACATCTTTCTGGTGGTTGAACCCTGTGTCACACTGAAAAGAGTAATTCGGGCAGCTTTTCTTGGCGAGGCCAGTCCCCTTCTGTAGCCATGCAGGGAATGGGCTCGCAGGCAGGCTCAGCGTGCTGGAACGGCCAAGCAGCCTGAGCAAGTGGTCCCTTGTAAAGTGCCACTTCCCTAAGCTTGTGCATGATATAGATGCTGAAAAGAAATGTGCCTTCAAGGCATCCCAGCTTGTATGGATGAGCTGAGCCTGTTGTAGAAGCAACCTAAAGTGGTCCTCGGAGGTGTCAATTCTTCTTCATAAAGGATACATATTTGTGTAAATCTGGTCATTTCTGCTTCTTCAGCTCCTCAACAAAAGACTTTTGTTTTACTTCCTTCATATAAGGGCAAGAGCTGTCTCATACTTGCTGGTCCCTAAGCTCAAAATTGTGAAAGCCCCAGCGCAGAGGCCAACAGACACGACCAACGTCTTACATATGCTCTAAGCTTCAGAGTCCCTTTGCAGATCACTTGTTTAATTATACAGCATTTCTGGACGTTTTGCTGTCAATGCTTGAAGGGCAAGATAGGTTTTCTTTCTAAGATTTTGACTTTACCTACTTATATCTAGCATCTGCCAGGACAGGAAAGTAAATCCTAATCTTACAAGAGCTCTCTTGGTAGAATTCCTCTTTGGTGAAGGGGGAGAGCACTCAGGAAGAAGAAGGGCAAATGTCACAATGTTTAGGGTTCATTGTCCCTGTCTTCAAAAGAGAACACTGCTGTGATTATCTCTGAGCTCCTGGATCAAAATGGGAAACAGAGTTCACCCGTTTTTTCTATGGCCAATGTGCTGTCGTGAAACCTCAGCAGAAACTGGGCACACAGCCCCGCAGCGGGGACGTTTGTGCATCTACAAAAGTTCAGAAAACATAGAGCCTCTAGCTTCAAAGTCAGACTAAAAGCTGGAAAAATCTAGTCCAAGCCAAGAAATATAGCTTTGAAATATTTTCTGGGAGTAAGGCTGTCTGGCAAGAGGATGCTGAGACGACTATTGATTGTTAATACTTATTTGCATCCTAATGGGACAGAAGGTCCAGTCAGGATTGGGGCCCGTTCTGTCATCTGATAGGCACACACACATTAAATCCTATTCCGTATGCTTTGGACTTCTTGATATTTTCACATGATTTCAGATATTTTATGGGGATTTACAATTTGTTTATGCATTTTATATCACCTCAGCCAAATCAAAGACGACATAGCTGATACAGAAGAAGAGTAGTGCACACCTGATCAGTACCTCGAATCCCTAGGTGTTTCTTAATCTGTTTTACCTGATGCATCACAAAACATGAAGTCCTTGAAAGAGCTCTTCTGAAATTCTGAATTTGTGGATTTATATAATTTTTTAGCTTGTTCTATACATTTGCCTAAGGTTCCTTTCTTTTGTGCAGCTAAGCCAACGATACTGGAATTTTAATGTGTTTTATGATACTCAAGACACAGTCTCTTTCTCCCTTCCTTTCCCCCCCATTCAAACCAACAAACTAGCCAGTGAAAAGTAAATAAAGAGAACCCCCTATACTTCCTGTGATCGCTATCATCTGTCTGACAGGGGTTTGGATCTGTTACATTTGCTTTTCTTTTATTTTACTCATGACTGATACTAAAGTTAATTGGAAGGGTTTCTGGTGTGTACAGGCGACTAGGAACACAGAGCTGTCAGTAAGCATAATTTTGGATCCTGAGTTCACATCCACATTTTTGGTGGGAACTTGTGCTGGAATTTGCAGTTGAGGCAATTGTGGCCGTGCTGCCCATAAAAGCAGAGCTCAAAGGTGAACACATTTTCCCCAGTGATGGACTTTTCCTGCCTGGAAAGCCAATTTATCCACTTATGGCTAGAGGAAAGGTGACTGTCAGCCTGCAGGCAGTGTGGATAATCAGGGAGTTTGGGCCCCAACCTGAATCTGTGTTTGGAGCCAGCATCCTGGTACAGACACAGCCTTTACTCATGGGTCAGGAACAATCTCACTCGAAGTGGAACAAATGGTTGCCACAATACTGATTTGCAGGGAATCATACCCGCTTGATCCTTGTGAAAATACACCTTATAACCTGAATAACTTTCCAGCAATTCGTTTTCAAGCCCATGATTTTGCCACTTGTACACATGAAGAAGCAGATTTCCAGGCACACAGAACCGCACGTGGTGGAGGGAAGATGGAGTGCAATCCCCATGGAAATTGGGCTCAGAGTAACAAGGTGGGTGAGACCTCCCAGCTGCTTGAATTGCTATTGATCCAGCTAAGAATGAGATCAAATGTATTTGTCTTTATTACCAACAGAGTGAACGGGGAGCCGATTTCATTTGCTGCTAGTCACGCTGGGGCAAATCCTCAAGTCCCTGAAATGCCAGTGAACTATACTTGTTCAAAGCCTGTGGCCCTGCTGGAGTTTAGCCTACTGACCAATTTGTTATAACGCTTTATAAAGGAGTCTAAATGAATGACCAGTGAATATAGGGATTATTACTTGCCCCCAAACCACTAAGTGCTAGTGTCATGCTACACAGGGCATCAGCAAAATTTCTTATGGATGTAAAGAACTCAAGTTCTCCCACGCAAAACGATTAAGACCTACGCAATAACAGATGAAAGCTGCGTTGTTATTTTCAAAATGCAACATTACAGACAGCACACTGAGATTAGAGTTAGGAAACAAACTACAGCTGTAAGAGCTTTGCAGAAACCTGATGAACGAAACACACCCCTACTTGCAAAAATAGAATTTACCAAGCTTATGAGCCTGGCAAGACCTTAAAAATCAGTGGCTGTCACAAGCATTTCCCCTTACCAGGCATCGGTATTCAGCAGTATCCATGAAGTGAGATGGTAGCACAGGACCAGCTTCCCAGAGATCATAGCAGTCACCGTGATGGTGCTGTACCAAGGGAGGATGGACTAGTAAAATCTGCTTTTCACTTTGCAGGCAGGTCCCTGGTGGGATTTATACAAACACCAGCATAAGACAAGTATTTAACTCCTCTGGAAGTAAATATGATTTAAACTCAATAGGAATTAGACACCTATGCTGCTCTACAAATGCAATAAAATCCCAGAAAATGAGCACCAGCCTCGGTGGCTGTGTTAGAGCAGTAGAGGTGATGCACCTTCAGAAACTTTTCATAAGCTGGGCTGTCCTATAATGATTGCTGCAGATGGGATAAACACCTGCTGCTTGTTTCATCTCTAATTCTGGTAATCTTTGCAAGCATGGCCTTGACTTTCAGCCTGGTGCACTGTCTTTCACTTTATTGTACCCCTTGTCCCAGCTTTTGGTCAAGCCCACGTTGTCCAAGCATTTCCTTACTTTTATTTTCTTGTCTTCCAGGTCCCTGCCAATTGCTGTGCAATGAAGGGAGGACCTTGATATTTCTGAGATCCACCTAAATTTTACCCTCTCTGCAGCTGTGCTTTCCAGGGGCTTCCTGGAAACCCCATCATCCCAGTTCCCTTGGCAGCTGGAGAGGCTGCAGCACACCCTCCCACCCAGCTGAGCCAGCTGCTCTCCAAACCCCTCCTGCCACCAACTCCAGAGACCAGAGCATCTCCATCTCCTTTAACTACATATTAGTTATAGCCTCCACTGTAGAAATACAATGAATTTGGCACGAAATGACAAAGCCGAGTTGTTTATCACTCTATAAACCCTGGAGGGCCAAATGGTTTTGACACTCAGGCAGTGGAGTGATTACAAATCGAGCCTTTGGGCTGCAGCAGTCCCAGGGCTGCTGCTCTCTCTCAGCAATACATCCTCTGCCGGCTCTCGGCTTGCCAACTCATTGCACGGCTCTTTGTACTGTCCGTTTTAGTGCAGTACGTGGGTTTCAGGCTTGTGCTTGGCCTCTCCCACGTGTCCCTCTGTAAGCCCTGGAAACAGGAGAGAAAACCTGGCTGCCGGAGCCCAGAGGGACATGCCAGGAGATAACTGTTGTGCGTTGGAGGGGGTCTTGGGCATGCAGATTTCCAGGGATTTAGCACTTTTAATCCCAACCATTTGTTTTCTTGGTTAATATGACTTTTGTTTGTAAATCCAGCAGAGCAGAGCTATAGGTTTCCTCTAAAAACTTCAGTCAGTGGCTAAGATATGGCCTTCAGATTCTCATGGCAAAAATAAACATATTCTGTTCTAGAAAATGCACAACAAATAATTTAGCTACAAATACATATTTTTTTTTTTTCATGCAAAGCTAGTGTCTTTAATTTGCACTAAATCATGTTTCATATTAAACCCAAGAAGCTGAATACCTGTTCTGTATCATAAGGAGGCGGGAGGGAAGCTTCCTCATAAAGTCCCGCACAGTCATTAAAATCAGAAAAGCAATTCCTCTAGCAAATCTCCTCTTTCCTTCAGTTGTATTTCCCATCACACTTATGCTATTTGTTTATGCATTAGGGACTCTTGTTAAGAAAATGGCAAGTGGGTTAATGGAGAGTTCTCAAATACTTCTCTTGTGTGGCTGATGTCCCTCTGGGATCGATCTAATTGGTCCTACGATGAAAACGGTACTGTCCTAAGGTTCTCTAACTCAGATAAACATCTTTAATCACTTTCATGTTGAAATAAAAGGAGCTTGGGAATGTGAAACTTTAGTACACTTTGATTCCTGAAAAGAGAACTTAGGGACACATTGCAGATACATATATAAATCATCTTGCTAACATTAGAGGAAGGGTTTCCTATAAGGCTTTCAGGATGCTTTAATCTAAGTAGCTCCTATTATTGCAGCTAATATATTTTGCACATGTGAGCTGCTCTTTGGATGCCGGGAATGCAGCTGTACAACTTCAGCTTCACTCTGAAGCTGAAACCGGTGATTATTGACTGTGTTGTCGCATATCAGTCTGAAGACAAGTTCTGAAGTTTAACTTAACTGGAGGCTTGCCAAGCGGTAGACTCAAGCCAGGGTCTGTTCTCCTCTCCATATGCAGATGGGACTCCCACCAACATTAATGGAGAAAATAATAAATACCCTAACGAGGTAGGCTGGTGTCGGGCTTAATTATCCATGTTCATGCCAAGGAACGCCTATGCCAGCAGGTGTTCCTGTAATAATTTACCTGGAATGAACCATCACAGAAAGCAGCAAGGTCTTTTTTTTTTAATCTTTATTTTTTATTTTTTAATGATAATCATTTAATCCACCACCGGAGCTAATTAGTAGGCACGGCAAAAGAGAGCTGTACTGCTGTTCCACGCCTCGTTTCTTCTGCTTGCACACAAATGATGCCATAAATGCTGGAAACCAGCATCCCAGTTTGCCTGCAGGGCAGCGCGGCGCCGCTGAGGAGAGGCAGTGCCATCGCTGTGTACCCGCCTGTCCCGCGCCCCAGCACCGCACACGGCAGGGCTGCCCTGCCCAGACAGAAAGAGAAGGTGGCTGGAAACACCCCACGCGTAGCTCCATGTTAACGAGCAGCAAAAGAGTGCGTTCAGTTGTGGATCTTTGCAGGGGAAGGAAATGGGAGTTCGGCAGGACTGTGACCAAGATCCCTGATGGCACAGTAGCATTTCCAGAGTACACGGGAGATGGAGAGTGGGATCCTGATCCTTTCCTATTCATTACTCTGATAAGCAAGCTTACTGACTTCAGCAAAGAACATGGTGAAAATGTCTTTTCTCCCATTCTCTTTAGCATGGATAGAACCAGGTCCCGTCCCCTTTTGTTTCAGCACCTCATAATTTTCTTTAAGTTGAAGAACAACCTTAATCCATCTTAAATGTTGTTCTCATCCTGCAATAAAACAGGATGGGTTTATTTTAGCATACTGGAAAGGGAAACCACAGCCCTTTCCACACCTTCAGAGGGTTTTGTGGTTTTGTTATTTCTGATTATTGCTGCACATTCAGCATTCTCAGGAATTTTACTGCTCCTTTCTATGAAACTTCTATTTATTTCATTTCTTAGGTAAAGAACACGTCTGCAGGCAAATAAAGACAAAGGTAGAACCTAGCAGCAAGTAAAAAGTCTTAGGAAGTTCATACTCAAGAAGCTCCGTTACAGCACTTCCACAGTAACTTTTTTTTTTNAAGCCACAAAAGAGAAATGCTATAAAAGACTTATCGCGCAGAGCTTAACTGCTTGCTGGCTCAAATTCATTTTTAAGGTTTCCCTTTCCTTGGGAATTTCTGTTGAAATCATTTCAATGATTGAATCCTGCTTGCTTCAGGACACAAAGGGGGCTCTTACCCAGAGGGCAAAAAAAAATCAGTGCGTTGTCTGCAGCATGACAAAAAAAATTAGTCACACAGGTATCATTTACTGGTTTCCCTTCATGGTCTCTAACCCTCTATTTACACAGAGTATATCTATCACACACACCCCAATATTTTCTGCAGGCTAAGACAAACTTGGGGCATTGTAGGAGCCTCAAATAAATCAGCTCTCTGGGGTGGCCTCTTGCCTACTGGATATTTACAAATTTAATGTTCTTCCAGCTTTGAGTCCAAAAACAGAAACCTGTCCTTCTGGCTACTCTAATGATTACAGCTACTTTTGCTACAGCAGCTCCTGCTCAATTACTTTAGTTAGAATTTTTAGTTTAATACATATTACTTATTACAGTCAGCTGATAATACTATCAATCCTTCTGGTTTAGTGGGCAATATTCCAGGTCTCTCATTGAGATAAACTGCCCAGTCTTCGACCTCGTAGTTTATCCACTTCAGAACCAGATTATTGTCTCATAAAACTGTTGAGATGGTGCAGTTAATACTTGCTATTATTTTAGAGGCCAGAACCATAATCTTCACCATAAAGATTTAAGTCCTTTTTACATGCTTAAAGTTTTCAAACTGTGGGTCATATCCTGCCATTGATTTTTACGCAAAACTTCCAGTGTTTTTTGCAGTAATTGGGTTCTTTCCTCCTGTGATTTCGCACCGCAGGATCAGAATGATGCAATCACATTCCTAATACAAATTTATGAACTTTGTATCATCAAATTGGTGCTATAAAACAAAATCATTTTCAGTCCAAAGGGCATGTGTGTGTATACTTGACAGACCTGTGCATCATTCTGCAAGCAACCATTTTTCTTAATATCAGCCAGCGAAACAAAGTTATACGTGAGTGATGTTGCTATTATTGAACTGATGGTAAGCCCAAGCGCCGCGCCGTTCCCTCCCTGAAATCATTTGATACAACAGTGGCGTTCCTGTTCAAACACTACAAATCAAAAGGCACAGACTCAACTTCAAAGGGAAATTGAAATGTCCAGATGAAAGTCGAGATGAAAGTCCAGATGGAAAGACAAGTTGTGCCTTGGTTTGGCTCATCAGATAAGTGTGGAGCCAGGTGCGTGTTTGAATTTTAACCCGTCACAAAAATAAAATCTTCGTTCTTCTGGGGCGGCTGGAGGAGGGATGTTCTGCGGATGTGCAGGTCCATCGCGCCATCTGCAAAAGGTCTCTAGTTTCAGTCCTCAAAACAAACAAAAGTTTATGAGAATTGTATCCCATTTTCCTCCTTTTATGCCAATTGCATGTGCACTTTTATGTTTGTTTCCTTTTCCTCCTAAAGCAAGCAAAAATAAAGCAGACTTGTGGAACAGCAGATAATTAAACATGTAAAGATAAAAGGGAATGGAAAATTAAACATCCATTTGAGTGGATTGTGACTGAATGCTGGCTGCTTTGAACGCTGAGCCTTTGAGCAACCGGCTCTAGTGGGAGGTGTCCCTGCCCAAGGGTTAGAACTAGATGATATTTAAAGTCCCTTCAAACCCAAAACTTTCTAAGAGTCTGTGCTCCCTCAGCATAGATTGCAAGATGTGGACTAGTGAGATGGCTTATAAATACAGTATAAACCTTATCTGAGCTCTCCCCTGCTTCTCTCACAGCCCTGCGTGATACCAGCCTCCCTGTTCTTCTTCTGCTGACTAGCTGGGAACAAAGAGCCAAAATAGTGTCCAAAAAGCATCACAGAATAGAAGAGCATTAACCTTTCTCACTTTGCTCTGAGATACCACCAGCAAGAGCAGGAAGATCCCAAGGCTCTCTGCAAGGCATGTGCCACCACGCAGTCCCTACTGCATAGTGCTACTTGCCTTGGGTAACAGGCTTTGTTGAATGCTAAAACCAGAGAAGCAGAAGTTACTGTGACATATCTGTGCAGATTTCTGGGGGAAAANAAACATGAAAACACAGAAAAGTCATTTGGGATTTTTTAGAAATAATACAAAAAAAAAAAAAAAACAACCAACAAACCAAACCAAAAACAATTAGGCAGCAAAATTGTCTTTGCTGATAAGAAAAAACCCAAACATTTCCAGAGAGTTACAAGAAATTTTTTATTCCCAAATTGTGCTCCTAACACAAAAATATTGCATTCTTAAAAAAAAAGGTAAAAAACCTGTTACACGTCTTTCAAGCTCTTGGGGATGCTTTTTCCTTTAGCTGCTATCATCTATCTATTTAACTATCATCTGTCACCCTCACTTATGTGAAGGAGAGAACAAAAGTTGCTTGTCAGCCAAAAGAAAGAGGCAAAATGGTCACTGAAGATACTCTATTTTCTCTTAGCAGGATTTAAAGCAAATCCTGACAAAGTCCCACTAGCAACAGGCACACCCAGGCACTGGGCACTGGGTTTGTCTCCTTCAAAGTTTCCCCTCTGAAGACTGGGTATGCCCAACAGGTTGGATGACTCTGACAATAGTTGGCCTAAAAGAATTGGTCATACTAGAGGGAACCCATCCTTCATAGCTTGTATACCTCTCTCAGGACAGGATGAATCACCTCCAGGAGATACCTAGCTCCACCCATTGACTGTAAAAGGAGCTGAGATATCTAGCTTAGATAACACATAAGTACATCAGATGCTATTTTAAAAATAAAATCAAGTAAGATGAATCCAATACCAGTTCTGTGATCAATACATCTTCTTTCCCCAGATTATGTCTATGTCTAAGAGGTTTTTATAAATTCTAAGACTGCCACGGTGCTTATAGCAAGAAACTTTTAGTTTGTGTCTCTCAGAATGATTTCTTCTGTGGTAATATTGTTTTCCTCGGTGCAGGTTATCAATAAAAGAAATTGTTTCTCTTTTTTTTCTAGTGTTATTTCATGGTCAGTAATGGATTGCAATTTATATTTCATCTCTCATTTTGTGTGTCAAGTCACTGATCCATAGACATTGACAATTCCTGGCTGCTGAGTTGCCAGTAATTCAGATCCTGTAATGCCACATTTCACAACTTGACCCTTCCTAAACAGATTATAAATAATCGTTTTAACATTCTGATCAAGTAAAATTTTCCCCCTATTTTCATTATGGCCACCTTGAAGTTGAATATATGCTCATAAAAGATCATTTCCACTTCCTTCTGTTATTGCCCAGACCCCTGGCATTAGTGTACAAGCAATTAAAGAATTTATTCTCCTAATGTCCCCAGGTGTCTTGATTAATTTTTTTTCCTGACATATTAATTTTTGTGCTAAATGAATGTTCATTTGTCCCCTCCTTTTGTTCTCCCCTTTTGTTCTTAATTTAGTGCTCTCCTGTCCAGGTTAAACCAACTGCACTTGGAGAAGATTGCTTCTGCTGCTGCTGAGGTGGAAGCCATCCAAACGATACCGGCTTCTTCCTACAAAAGTGGGGCCCCAAAACCAAGCACACCTCCTTTGCCCTCTTTGTATACACTTAGAATCTCTTTAGGACATCCTAAATTCACTTTAGGATCTTTAATGATTGACTTACGCTCAAAGAGTACAAAGGATCTCCAATAAAATAAGCTGGGCATTTGGCTCCTGAGGACCATCCCAGGTTAGGCACCAACCTGCTGGTTTTTACTGTGTGGCAGTCATTCCCATACATCAGATTGAAAGTGGTAACATAGCCAGATTCAAGAATACTGCTGCTCAGTGTGAAACAACGTGCTAGCCTATCCCACCCTCTCAGAGGTCACCACACACTTGGAGCAGACAGATTTCAACTGAACTACTGTATCTGTTAGTTGGTGAGTTGGCCCTTTCCTTTTGCTTCTGCTTTAGTTTAGAGTGGTGCAAATGGAAAGTCCTTCAGCAGAAATCTATGCAGTTACTCAAGTGCACAGGTGGCATTATGAGGATGTTGTGGTTTGGGCTGGGCTGGACTGGCGACTAAAGGAATGACAGATGCTCTCTTTAACCTCTCCCCCTCCTTCAGAGAAGGGAGAGAAGAATCAGAGAGAGAGAAACTTAAAAAGAAACCTCTACACTAATGAAATATTAATAATGAAAAAAGAAAAGATAATATAAATGAGAAAATAATAAAATATATACATGATATGTAAAACCCATATCAGGCTCCCAGGATGATAATCACGTCACCAGCAGGCACTGGGAAAGTCCCAGACAGGACTCAGTGATTAACAAGAGTTGGGCTCAGGAACCAGATTCAGAAACACAGGGATTGGGGTCAAAGGCAGACGAACAGAGTCCTCCTCAGATGATGGCCATTGAAGAAAGAGCACTGACACCCTTGATCCCTCAGCTTTTATACTGAGCATAATGAAGAGGGGATGGAATACCCTGTAGGTCTTTTTTGGGTCACCCGCCCTCTCTGGCCCATCTATCCTTTTTTGCTTCCAACACTTTAAGGAGACACACATAAAAGTTAGCAGGCCTTGGTTTTCATAGGATTAAGTACAAGCAAGAGCCTCTGTACATACCATCCCTTGGTATTCACTATAAACATCAGGCCTTGCCACTCTGGTAGCAGACACCATATGAAGAATATGCCATTGATTTCAGAGTTAATTTAAGAGGCTTAACTGAAAAGTAAAATTACTGAAAATAAAATTGGTTCTGCTTTACCTCAAACCAGGATAGAACAGCAAGTCTTTGCTCCCTAAAATTATTTTGTCTCAATTTCTTACTGCAGGTCATGCGGTTGGTGTAGCTTCTCTTGAGTCCACACCTCAGTTTATCCCAGCAGTGAGGCAGGTGACCTGGGCTTCTCCTCCTCATGCAGAATGAACCCTTCTGGAGCATGAAGGAATAGGCCAGACCTTATCCACGTTCCCTGCCAAGCAGGTTAAGGAATTTTTCCGCTGTGCCAAGCCTGAAGACAAGCCACCTGTGCCAAAGGAGAAGGAAGGGGAAAAGCCCAGTCACCCCCTGGGGCGATTGCCCTGGGGACTGAGGCTTCCCATGGCTGCTGCTGCCTCTGGCTGGGATGGGAGGCGGGGGTGACAGTGCCAGAGTGCCAGGAGGTACTTGGTTCCTCTCTCTGCTCCTCCACTTCAGCAGTGGCTGCTCCCTCACCCATCCGGAGCTCTCTCTTGGCATCAGCAGTGACAGCAGAGCTGCCAGCCCGGCTCTCCAGCCCTCTGGCAGAGGTGAAGGAGGCAGAGGGACGTGGGCTCATTTCCTCCCAGGGCCAAGCAACTGCTTATTCTGGCTCTCTCTACACCTGGCCTTGTTCTTAAAACTGTAAATATAGTTTTCTAAAGAGTGCTGGCCAAAGCTTCTTCCTTCTAAAAATCTCTCTCAATGCCGTGTGGTTATTTCACAGGCCACGCATCACACCACAGTCCTTTTGGAGCACGGCAGCAAGCCGGGGTTCAATTTTTAGGAGATCTTTCCTCAAAATAAATAATCCTCAATGACTCTGTCTCGGGCTCCTGCACAGCATTCTCAGAGTCTGAATTAGTCCCTTTGGCCCCAGGCAGTGAGTTAAACAAATGGGCTTAATGGAGAGACCTTTATGAGAAGAGAGGGAAAGGGAGGGGGAAATAACATCCATTTGGGAGGCTCAGACACACCAGCATGAGCAGCTCTTGGGAAGCCTTAGCCAGGGCAAGACCTCGCTGCTGCTGGGAGGCTTGTGGAGGAAACCAGCCCCTGACCCTCCTTCCCCACCTGCCCTCCCCATCACTCGCTGCCGCAGACAATTCCCACTGCTGGGAGGGATGCTCTGTGCTGCAGAAGAGAAACTCTGGTTTCTGGGACTATCCAAAATCAAGGCGGGCATTGTTCTGCTGCTGGGACGGGAGGTCCCAAATGCTGTTTCTGCTAAATATGTTCATTGCCCATCACTAGTGGTGTTTTTCCCTCTCGCTGAGCTTACTTATGGCTCCTCTCCTGGCCCTGCCCATCACGAGTCACTCCTTCTTTCTGTGTTTGTCATTAACCTCTCTCATCAGCCGTGACCCCACAGACTGCTGCAGCTAACCATGTTTGCTGCTTTCTTATCGGGCAACTTATTTGTTGCTGCATAACTTAACCTCTGCCTTTGCTTTTGTCTTTTAAGTCTTCCAGCAAGCCTTGCAGCATTTCAATAGCTGTGATGACATGCTGAATCCAAACGCAGCCTTTCCCTGCCTTGAAGAAAATAAAGCAAATCCTCTGAGCCCCTCAGAATTTTCCCTCTGTTCCTGCTGCCTTTGAATGATCCCCCTTTAATGTGGCAACACTAAACCCAAGTGTTCTGAGCTGCATTGTTTGGGGGAAACTGTATCTCCTTCTCATGGGGGCTGGCAGGGCTCTAGCTCTCTCAGCTAAGGATTTGTCCCATCGAGCATCTTGAAGATGGAAAATAGAGTCAACTCAATGAATGACAAGTCATCAGCATGGTGATACCTTAGCACAGAATTGGAGTGATGAACAGTTTGCTGTTTCAAAGACGTCCATGAGATAGTTGGGTCTCCTAAAAGTGTAGAAAAAAAATGGAAATCACAAGGGCAAAAATAAAAATGCTATGTCATTCCCCTATAATCAGGAAAGGATATTTATAGATAAGAATAGTTTCTTAATCATGGCTCCAGGTGATGCCAAAAAAAAGGTAATGTGATAGGAAGTAAATGCTCAAAAAACAGTTAACTCCAAGAATACGTGATTGTAAAAATAAATTTCAGCCTGCTGTCATCTGAATTTCATTGTATTTCAGGCATGGATAAACAAGGTCAGCTCCCTAAACCCCAATTCTGGTTTCTTGGTCTCAGACAATCTCTATTACAAATATTTCCCTACATTTTAGACTTGTGAACCATTTCTTTTGATAATGGGAGAGAAGAGATAGGATGGCTTAGGTGATTAATTGATACTGGGTTTTTCAGCTGTGTAGGAAAATACTTTGATGACAACCAGAGTGAGGATTGATTACATATATTATTATTTTATTCCTTTTACTAAAGAAAACTTTATAGCCCATTTCAGGTAGATTTCAGGTTCCATTTTAGTTAGATAAAAATTCAAAGTATCTACTTCAATCCTATCCAGCAGTCCAGACAAACACATGGTCTTGAAGTTTATTTGGGACAGCTTTTTTTTTGATCAAAGGTGGGAGTGAATTTTGTAGTCAGGGAAGACAGAAACCTCCCCCTTCCATGATTCCCCTGACAATGTCATTGATGTTGGATCGTAACAGAAATAAAGGCATTTCCTAATGAAAGCCAGCAGATTTTGATTACCACCTGCATTCTTTTTTTTTTTTTTTTTTACTTTGCTCCTTCTATTTCCAAATTCTCCAGGAGAACAGAAGATATGTTACACTTGGGATTTAAGATTAGTGGAAACAATGGAAATCAGATGTGGTGCCTCCAAATCCACAGGCTAAAAGAAGGGTAGTGTGGTGGTAGAGAATTCACATTGCTAGAGCCAAAAAAGCATGGGAATGAAGAGAACANTTCCTAATGAAAGCCAGCAGATTTTGATTTCCCCCTGCATTTTTTTTTTTTTTTTTTTTTTACTTTGCTCCTTCTATTTCCAAATTCTCCAGGAGAACAGAAGATATGTTACACTTGGGATTTAAGATTAGTGGAAACAATGGAAATCAGATGTGGTGCCTCCAAATCCACAGGCTAAAAGAAGGGTAGTGTGGTGGTAGAGAATTCACATTGCTAGAGCCAAAAAAGCATGGGAATGAAGAGAACATGGGCAGATTGGGGCTGGAGGGGCAAAGCTCTGCTATCTCCATGGGTTTCTCTGCCGTGTAAAGGAGATCTTGTACTTTGCCATGTTGTATTATACATATACATGTATGTATACACAAGCAAAATAATCACACATAAGTAAAATAATTCACTCATCGTGACCATTGTGGGCATGGTAGTGAGGAAGGGGAGGAAAGTCTTGTATATATAAACATGCATATTCTGCTTCTGTGCAGTTACCAGTTTGAAACGGATGATCTCCTTTGGTTTTTGAACTGACTGCAAAACACCCTCCAAATTTCCCCTCGGGTCTTTTGAAAAAGAATTTCAAGAGGCAAGGTCTTTCTCTTTGAAAACTCTTAATGTTCCTTTTTGACTGGTGAGAAGCAGAGTGAATGAAAAGGCCCAAAATGCTTGCTCCTGAAGTGATCCATTTAGTTCAATTCCCAGCCCCTTCATCCCTTTAGTGAATTGTTGTTTAGAAAGGCATCTTTCAGCTGCTGCAGATGTGCTGCTCTGTCAATTATCAGGCTTAAATGGTAGGGTTTACACATTTTTGTCTCCATCACATTCTACTATAAACTCCTTTACCTCTTCCTTAATGGCTTCCTAATGTATCTTAGTGAAAGATGGATATCCCATAGTCTCTTTTAAACACCTCATTCCTTAGATATTTTATCTTGACAGCTCTGCCTTCCACAGCTGGCAATCTCCCAAACACAGAAGCGTGTTTTTGTCTCTTGTAGACCTACCAAGACTAAATGTTATCATGGCAATTTTATACTTGAGGTTATCATCGTGCAGCACTGCAACTGCTACTTGTCAGCTTCTTCTGTAGAGCACAGGGGCAACAGTAGAATCATAGAATCATTCAGTTTCGAACAGACCCTTGGAGTCATCAAGTCCAACCATCAACCCCAATCTACAAAGTTCTCCCCTACACCATATCCTCCAACATCACATCTAAACGAATCTTAAGCACAGTCAGGGATGGTGACTCAACCACCTCCCTGGGCAGCCTATTCCGTGTCTGACCACTCTTTCTGTGAAGAATTTTTTCCTAACGTCCAGTCTAAACCTACCCTGTTGCAGCTTGAAAACATTCCCTCTTGTTCTATTGTTAATTACCTGTGAGAAGAGACCGGCACCAACCTCTCTAAAACATCCTTTCAACTAGTTACAGGGACTGATGAGGTCTCACCTCAGCCTCCTCTTCCTCAAACTAATCAGTCCCAGCTCCTTCAGTCTCTCTTCCTAAGAATTATTTTCCAGGCACTCGACCAGCTTTGTTGCCCTCCTCTGCATTCACTTCAGCACCTCAATATCTATCTTGTATTGACATGCCCAAAACAGGACACAATACTCCACGTGTGGCCTCACCAGGACAGGGGGACAATCACCTTCCTACTTCTGCTGGTCTTGCTATTTCTAATACAAGCCAGGTTGCCATTGGCTTTTTTAGCCACCTGGGCTCACTGCTGGCTCATATTCATCTGCTTGTCAATTAGAATCCCCAGGTCCTTTTCTACCAGGCACACTTCCCCAAACCTGTAGCGATGTATGGGGTCGTTGTGACCCAAGTGCAGGAGCTGGTACTTGGCCTTGTTGAAGCTCATGCCATTGAGCTTCAACAGTAGCATAGAACTAGAACTACAGTAGTAGTAGAACAGAGAGATTTATAATGTTGCAGCATAGAAACCAATAGCCCCAAACTCAGTATCACTCAGTATCACATTAGCACACATTAAAAACCTCACCTCAGGTTGGGCTACCAACACGGAGCAACGGCTGTCCTGCACCAAGGCAGATCTTCCAGATGGAGCACTCCATGCAAGTGCCTACTGCATCAGATGCATCAGATGCTCCTCGGGGCTTCTAGGGATGCTGGGAACCCTCAAATTATCTGCTTCCCGAGAGGAATTAGTTGCCATTCCTGATTCATGCAAAGCAGCAATTAAAGAGAAGCTTCAACAAAGATATGCATCATGCTTATCATCCGTAGGAGTGATGCATATCCATCCATGCTTCCTCCATGCAGCTTTAGTTTTGCAAACAGTAGAGAATGTGGATGAAAATCTGCTTGCAGTTCCAGTTATTGGAATTTTATACAGAGAAATTTTTGCACAGGCTTTTTTTAAAATGTGTGCCTGAAATATGTGCCAGCATGCACAGCATTGTGCCAACCTGATCCCAGTGTAACTTTACTGCAGATGTCCTAAGCTTGAACATTTTAAGATTCGTTAGATGATTGAGGAACAGCTTGGTTTTTAGATGTTCCTTTTTCTTTTTTCTTTTTTTTTTTAATCTATTTTCAAAGTGATTATGATAAAATTAATATTTTTTAGTATTTTGAGGGTGATATATGGTAATTGCTGAAGCTTGGACTTTATAATTTCTCCCACATCTCAAACTGACTTCTTACCTATATTTTTAAGTAAACTAAGCAGAAATACAAAGTATGTTCATTTACAATGTTATGAGCACACTTTGCGAAAGCCTAGACTGGATGAAAAATAGAAAAAAAAGCAAACCTGTACAGCTACAAAAATGTAATTCAGACCCATAATGGGTCTGTTGGCCCATAATGAAAAGTATGCATCTATGAGGGGGAGAACATTGAGATCAGTGCTGCTCAGGGAGATGTGCCTCAGCTCTGAAATGCTGAATGTTCAGAAAAACTTCATTTTTCCTTATCAGTGCCAGGTTTTAAAGTTTTCAATTTTGGCTTTCATCAGGAAATCAAATCATCATCCTTTTTTTTTTTTTAAAAAAAAAAAAAGGAAAGCATTTCTGAAAAAAGACCTCAGGATTTTCTATGCTCCACTGGACAAAATACCAGTAATTTCTCAAGTTTTCCATTCTGTGCCTCTGTTGCTGAGAGGAGGGGTAATGCAGCCAGCTAGCACCTATATGCCTATACTGTCTAGTCCATACTGCATAGGCAGTCTATACTGCAGTTTGTACTGTAATAGCACATTCATAGTAAAATAAATTCTCAGTAAGAATCCTCATTCCAGGGACGCACTCTCTGACAAAGGTTACTGCTTTCATATATATATATACTTGCTGCATATATTACCAGATTTAATACAAATACATTACTCTGCTGTGTCATACCTAATAATTTGATATAAGGTTAAGACAGTACAAAGGCTTGTCTTCCACCTCAAAGAACATATACAACTTTTATGTGCAGTCGCTCCATTGAAAAAAATAAAAAACAAATTAATTTGTTTATATATGGGAAAATTAAACTATTTCTCCTCTAAAGGAATGGGAAATAACCCACACAGCTACAGGAAAGAATAAGAAATATATTTTTTAACTTATGTTGCGTTACCTGTAGATGGGAATTTCAGCAAGCTTATTTACTTCTATAATCCTGAATACCGAGCTTTAATCATCCAAGGCACATGTGGTTTAGGCATTATTTAAGAACAGCCATTACCCAGACTGAAAATCAGGTACATTGCTTTTGCAATATTTAGTGTTTCCACTGTAGACCATGACTGCAAACGACTGAGTCTGGTTGCACACGCCCTCATGCTGGGCATACCATTAAGGGCCGGGCTGCAGCCCCCAGTTTGTATGGCAGAGGACTGGGAAAGCTTGCCAAGCAGTCTGCTTGGATTACAAAAGCCAGGATTACAGGCTGCTTGCGGAAAAACACCTCCCCCACCTTGCCAGAAAAAGGAATTTAACAGCCCGGGGATGGGGAACGGATCAATTGCCAGAAATTAGGCTGCCAACTCGCTTCCCCATGTTCTTTCTCATTATTGCTCAAATAACCATTTGTACTCACACCAGATGCTTGTTAATCAAGGCCAATTAGTCTATTTTGCTCAGAAAATTTCCAACCGGCAAGACAAATAGTTCAAATAGCAGAGAGGTCAACCAAAGCAGGAGCACCGGTGACAGTTTCATGTGTGTTTAGCCAAATAGAAAGCAGACATGGCAAGGGCACGCACCTACGGCTCCCACGTGTATTGCGTTGTGTGTGTACCCCAGGGTAAGGAGCTGTACTTGCTCTGGTCAGGGAGAGAGTTCAGGCACCAGTTCAGCCGCTTCAGCTGTTCATCTGCATGTTTATTTAGACCAATACCCTACGCCGACTTCCTAATCTAAGTTGCCCAAAACGTCAAGGTAAATAATGCTGAAAGGTAGAAATATTAAACGAGCTCTTCGGGGGGGAACTTTGTTGGGTACCCTGAGAACAAGGTCAGCCCGTGCCCTGCAGCCAACCGCCCATCTGCATCATGCCCAGGGAGTTCTCCCTCCCCACTTTGCAATCCTGTGGCAACCACCCAACAACCTGACAGCTTTAAATCTTCTCCTGCATATGTCAGAGCAGGTTGAGAAGCCAGCAGGCTGGCTGTATGGCTCTGGTTTTCTAAAATTCGTTTTTTAAGTGACATATGGTAGCAGAAAGTAATGTGATCAGGCGATACCACCCTCCATATCCATCATGGCAAGAGGGGGCAAGACAACAAAACAAGAACTCCCAACATCACAACAGGGGAAAGTAATTTGGGCTGGGCAAAGATCTGCACCATGTGCAAAAAGTTCCTATTTCCTAAATACTCTCTTTCCGGAGAGCTGAATGTGAGAAAAGGAAGGCTGGGGGGTTACTACAGAGTTTCTTATTTCCTACCTGTTACAAGCCTGTGGTACTGAAAAGTTTCTGCTGGGGGAGCTTTGTAAACACAGACATAAAACACATCATTATTCCTGTTTTTATTTGAAATTGCCAATAATAAGGGTAATTTTCTCAGAACTTGTTAGTGAGTTTCAATTTCATACACTCACAATATATTCATGCTTGAAAATTACTTTTGGCTGATAAAAGGATGTTAATACCTTATTTTATCACACCGTGCATTTTCTGTTACATTAAATCAATAGAGCCATACATGACAATCTCAGTTAATACCAATATAACTCACAGGTACTTAGTCATTTCTTTTGGTTGATGTAAGCTCGTTAAAATGCGCCTCTGTTTTGGCCTAAGGCCCCTCCCTCACTTTGCAGAGAGACTGAATTCGGTGTTTATGTCTGTGTACTCTCATGCCCTTATTTTCAGCACAACAAAAATTTTCTTTCCTAAGCAGACCTGGACCACCCAAAGTAACTTCATTCAAGAGCTGGGCTGTCTTCAAACATTGGTGGCCTTTCAAGATAAAAGGTCAGCATGTTAATTCACCACCGCCCAGATCCCAAATCTTTCCCCTCCTAGAAATGAAAGGCAGCTTTAAGAAGACCTCCTGTGCGTCAAGTTGTTTGCATTTTTGTCCAAGGGGATTGTTTGGACAGGGTTGTCAGAGACGTTCTGAGCACACAGACCACAGAACAAAGCTGTGTTGCCCTGCTGCTCGCTGGAGCTGCTGTTTTGCTCTTGCTCCTGTTCATAGGTGGGCACTGTATATCGCACGGGGCACTCCCAGAGATGCACAGGTGCCCAGGCAATTGGTCATCCCTACGTGTTTGGAGACTGCTGCCACACAGGCAGCTCCCAATGGCACAGGAAAGAATGAGGGACACCCTGGGATGTGTAGCAGGGGACCACCACCCAGAGATGCCCAGCTGCTGCAGCAGCAACCTCAATAGGATGCTGCTGTAGGGCCATGAGTTGCATGTCTTACCCCTCTACTCCGGTCTGGTGAGACCCCACCTGGAGTACCGTGTCCAGCTCTGGAGTCCTCAGCCCAGGAAAGACATGGGCTTGTTGGAACATTTCCAGCAGAGGACCACGAAGATGATCAGAGGGCTGGAGCACCTCTTCTATGAGGACAGGCTGAGACAGCCGGGGTTGTTCAGCCTGGAGAAGGATCCAGGGAGACCTTATAGTGGCCTTTCAGTACATAAAAGATGCTACAGAAGAGATGAGGAGGGACTCTTTAGTCAGGGAGTGCAGCGATAGGACGAGGGGTAATGGTTTTAAACTAGAAGAAGGGAGATTTACATTGGATATTAGGAAGAAATTCTTTCCTGTGAGGGTGGTGAGGCACTGGAACAGGTTGCCCAGAGAAGTTGTGGATCCCTGGAAGTGTTCTGGATGGGGCTTTGAGCAACCTCGTCTAGAGGGAGATATCCTTGCCCGTGGCAAGGGGGTTGGAACTCGATGATCTTTAAGGTCCCTTCCAACCTAAACCATCCTATGATTCTGTGTCATTTTCCTCATTGAGGTGCCTCAGGCAAGTGGTCTCATGTGAGGGCATGGACTGGGAGCAGAGCGCCTGGCTTCCTCCCTGTCCCTGCATCATCCAGAGCCCAGGCCAAGAGATGAGCAGCAGCAAAACTGGGCAGAGGGAGAGGAATAAAAATGTGTTAAGTCTGTAACACTGATTTATCTTGTTTTTTCAAGAGAGAGGGTTAAATATTAAAAAGTGGCTGGTAAAAGTGATGGCCCTGCCGCATGTGCACATACACACACCTTTGTACAAACTGGTCTTTACTTACTGGGCTGTCCTGGGAAGGCTGGTGGTAAAGGGACTCTGATATCTCCTTAAGGGTGTAAACTGAAGAATTTGCAGATTAGCTCCTGAAATACATCTTGTAAAACATAGACATTCATGTAGATAATTACTCTATTTGAGATAAAAGGAGAGTCCATATGTTGCAAAAAATAAATAATCCTTTCCAAAATGCAACAGTATGTATCGATGTAAAACATGAACAGTTGAATGTTCACTGAAGATGACTTTTAAAAGATTTATTTTAAGCTGCTTCCCCCACGCCCACCCCCAGACTCTGAGTGCCACAGTATTAAATCTTGAATTACTATGTGCATTGCAGCATTCTTGTGTTTTTAGCCTATTTCCTTTTCGGGGGGGAGATTCCAGCTGTACAAACCACTTACATGTAATCGAGAGTCTATCATCATATGCTTCCCAGAAACTGGGCTAAGAAATACAAATGAATGGTTCAGCATTGCAAGAAATGTGCCTCACTGAACTTTTTGCTGAATTCCCTTCTTATGGGATACGTGTAATTTTGGATCCCAGTTTTCAAAAAGCTGGTAGTTTGATTCCTTGTAGAATTAGTAAGTGCATAAGAATATTGCATACAGAAAGATGAACAGAAGTTTCCAAATCCATACCAAGACCCATATGACTGAAAACATCTACTGTATAATTTCCTAGGTATTTCATTTGAGAACAGCAGTTTGATTACTTTTCTGTGAAATAAATTTAAAGTTTATTTGTAGAATTAGAAATTAATGTAATCTCAGTGAGAGAGAGGCAGAGAGAAGTGAATTACATCCAAGCTCCCTTAAAGGTTGGAAGACTGTAATTTAATCTTCTAATCTGATAAACCAAGACAAATGAGGCAATTGGCAAACAGGTATTTTAATCACAATACCTCTAGAAAACCACACAAATAACAAACACGTGCCAGATCTGAAAGACACGTTCATTTCAAAGTGCTGATTTAAGAAAAGCTGGCTGGTGTGTGACCGATCGAATTACATCCGTATTTCTGTGCCTGTGTATGTAAGATTTTTCAATTTCAGACCAAGAACATTGCCTTTAAAAATGGCAAAGGCTATATCCTAGCATAGTCACAAGAGAAAGAGAGTCTCTATCACATGCCAGAGTCATTAACTTAATCATTTTTTCATGGTTGTAAGTTAACCCCTGCAAGCTTTCCTTTCATTAGCCGTTGCGTATTAAAAATTTCCTTGAGTTTGATCTAACCCTTTGAGCAGTTTCATCTCGTAACAGGCAAACTTCTGCATCTAGCTTGTAGTCAGCATTTTATGAAACAGTTCCTATTGTTATGAAAATGTTTCTCTGCCTTTTTGTTGGGTGCTTTTCTTTCTACAGCCGGCTGTTGCTGTCTTTGCATTTTTCCGTTCAAAGGTCAGGTCAAAGGTACTGAATGGTTGACCATGGATATGTGGAGTGTAAGTGAACCCAAGAATGGCCTTTCTGATTGATCATCTATTTAAACAGTGAGAGTGTTATGCCTTTGGATTAAAACGTAACCCAGGGCACTGGAAAACTGGACCTACTGGCTGTTTGTGAAATATGCATAGAGAACTTTCTATTGCTTGCAGTGTTTGATGTGGATCTGAAATTCCATGTGAGCCTTCCAGGTCTTCTTCCCATAACCTCTGCAAATGTCTTTCCCTTTGCTTCACATCTCATTATAAGATGATCTCTTTAATACAGTGCATTGGCACGGAGTTACTGTATCTGCACAAAGAACGCGTTAAATGTGAAGTGCTCTTTTCAACACTACCTCCTAATTTAAGGACACTATTTCTTAATATGGCAATCTCAATTCTTTCTCTTGACCAGAGCTTTACTGGAGAGATTTGCCTGAATCTGGTTTCAGAGCTTGCTACGTTTTCATAGGCACAGCATAATAGTCTTTTTAGAAACTTGTCCTTGTCAAAAATAAATCTCTTCTCCATTTTATGCGTGTGACAGTAGTTGCTCTTAATTTTTGCTCTTGAGGTTTAATGTAATACATTGCCTCAAATATAAAACAAAGAGAAAATCTGATATAACCTGAGAACATCCAGCAGAATAAAGATCACTGCTAATGTTCACTCCCACCTTCTGCTGTATCATTACTCCTGCAGTTAAGTAGTTATAAAATAGCATCCATGACACCAGTACCTGTGCTTGTGCATTACAATATCACTTAATGAGATCTACTTCGATGTAGCAACTGCTGGTTTGAACAGTTTCTTTTACTTCTGAAGACAGAATGAAGTTATTACAAGCAGGGAGAGCATCATTTTCAAATTATTAATTTCAAAAGCTAAAAACGTCTCCAGCCAATTCCCAGCAGCTGGGTCTGAGACTCAGTGAGCTAACAGGGCATTTTTCACAGGCTCTCTGCTGACAGTTCAATGTAACAGCCAAGATGACAACCCTAACTCTACAAACTATCTACCGAATATTAAAATAAAATGGGACGGATCCCAGGAGAGCAAGGGGACACCCGTGTCTCCTGTTGAAGACAAACTATAAAAAAAATACCAAGTCTTTAATGCTTTCACCTTGGTGCCTAGATTCCACTTTTACTAGCATGGGTGTTCTGGGTTGCGGCTGGAGGATGGCACTTGCGGAGTGCCGTTGAGGAAAGCAGGTCTCCATACTCTGTCAAAAACTACTCTGGTGATCCTGCCTGTTGTGTTGCAAAGCCCTTATTGACAACGCAAAAAGCACGTCATCTCGTTCTGTTTTAGTGACATTTCAAACTGTTGCTTCCCAGCTGTGTATATTCATGAACAGTGAAAGGATCTCTGAATGACAACTGGTGTTATTTCAATGTAAGGGCTTTATAACTCAGATGACTCCGAGTCATAAAATTACAGCCTACAAGATACAGCCATACATTGGAATAGCATCCACAAGTTACCACTTGCTTCCAATCAGCCAATTACTCATTTTCCAAACAAGCCCCTTCATCAAAGAGCACGTGCTGTCTGTTGGTCCATGTGACAATCAGGTGCAAGGAGGGCCTCAATGACTCACAGGTCCATGATGATTTTTGGTGCTACAGAAGTACAAGGGATTACGACATTGAAAAACCAACCCTTCTTACTGCAAAAATCTTTGGATTGAGAACCAGTGTGAATTTGGCATTCATTAATTTTAGTTCTGAACAGGATCACTGTGACTTGACCTTTGATTTTATCTGTGTTGCTGCAGCTGGGGGCAAAGTAGCAATGTAGCTTTTTATTAGAAGACCATAATGTCTGAGAGAAAAAGGATATTGCCAGCTGTGGCCTCTGCCTGCCCAGTGAGCTGAGGTTGAAAAAGCCAGCGAATGTGTAAGTGGTACAGTAAATAGAGCGTATTATGCAAAACAATTACTTATCTGACATTCTTCTGGATAAAACGTGGCATAATTCACGAGTGGCTTAATGTTCTTGCTTGACTTTCTCAGCTTTCTTAAGGTGGACTGGCTCTTAGTATTAGGGGCTCATTTGCCCTGGCTAAAGACAAATTACCCTATTAGGCTACACCTCCTCTGCCCTCTGGCAGTGGATTAAGTAACTTCAGTCAGGGTACGCCGCAAGCTATTTCAGTGGGCTTTTACACCATGGCTCAAACAACGTCTTTCTTATGCTGGCTCTGTATGCCTGTGTGTAGCTATTAGGGTAGGTCGTGGCCCCATTATGCTGGATGATATACACGTACATCATTAGAGACAACCCCGACTGAGACTGCTCCGCAGCCCTACCTGCACCCAGCGTAACAGCTCGCGCGGCCCAATGTGTTCCCCAGATGTGCTCCCCAGGACCAGGCGCTGCAGAAAAGTCCCATTCAGCCGCCTGGGCTGTGCAGCCCGCGAGGGGGACTAATGGCATGGATTCAGCTAAGCATGTGCTTAAACGCTTTCCTGGGCAGGGGCCAGAATGATCTGCGTCCTGCCGGACTGACTTAAACCCACCCGGCTCCAAAGACATTTGCAAGGGTTCTGTAGAGGTAAATCAAACCCCTAGACTAGGATACAAGGTGAGCTCCATTTTCCTCTCATCAACCAGACAAATCCCATGAAAGAAAGAGGAATCTATGGGATTTTCCACCGATGGCTTTTTGCCCAGCTCAGCCCTTTGTAAATCCCAGCCTGTCTGTGGCTGTCGGAGCTGCAGTTAAAGCTGGACCCCAGAACTTTGGCAGGCTGTCGTTCCCCCAGAATGTGCAGTTTCATCAAATAGGAAACGTGTTGCAAAACTGATCTGACTTGGCCAAAGTAAGGTTTTGGAAGAAAAATGGGGAATATTTTTTCCCTACATTTTCAACATTTTAGATGAAAAATTTTTTATGCCAATGCCCCCTCCCCAATAAACTAAAAATGCAAGCTTTAAGTTATAAATATCACTATTCAAAAGTCAGGGTATCTATTCCATGATAAATATAATCACTTTGGGAAAAGAAGGGAATCTGTTTCAGAGTGAAAGATACCTTCATTCAATTCACCTACAGCAAATCAGGCAGGGTTTAATGTAGGCATAATTCAAACATTTTGTTACATCTATTCAGAGAGTATGTACACTTGAGAGAATGCATTCCCCAGGCAGCAGACTCACTTGCTCAGTATCCAGGGCTTGCAGGCTCCCCATTCCCTCTCACCTCTGTCTGAAGGAAACTCTTTCAGGCCAAGACCCTGGGAGCCCTGATTGCTCTTGCACAAGCCAAGGATTTAACAGTGTCCAGATCCTCAGCTGCAGAGCTGAAGCAGATTCCCTGGGGTTTCCAAAAGGAGAAGCACCCTGAGGGCTCCCATCCTTGATTGAAGGAAGTTGCAGAGCGGAGAAACTGCAATTCTCAGCCTGAAAAGTAACACCACCCTAAGGGAATGAGAATACTCAGTATCCCACCAGCCATGCCAATAGGCTGGTGGAAAATGAGACAAGCAGAGGCCATAGTGGAGGTCTTCTCCGAGTGACACCTGACTAGGAAGTTGCTTGGTTTCATGAGCCAGTGCTTCATCATGAACAGTCTCCTGCTCCATTTAAAAAAAGAAAAAAAAAAAAGGCAAAAAAGAAATTTAGATTATTAACCTACCTGAAAACATTGTTTTATTTTGCTTTTCTCTTATTTCAAAGACAACTTATGCATTCGGGGGCGGTGGAAAAGGCAATTGCAATCTGAGCAGAGGAGCAGAAGATAAAGGTCAAAGTCTCAAAATCCTTTGCCAAATGGAACTGCTGCCCTGAACACAGCTTTAATCACAGTAGGACAATGTTCTTCTCTATTGTACCTTAGTGGGAGATCTCTGTTGGCTCAAACAAAATAGATTCTCCTCAAAGAATGAAACGAGATGACAATGTAGATATTGTCTTTGAATGACCTCCAAAAGAAAATCAGGAAGTGCATACCAAACTTGATTTGAAATGTACTTATTGTACTGACTGGGAAAAAAGAAAAGTCAGATTAAATATCCTGATTATACAACCACCAACATAGACTGAAATAAGAAATAGGAAATAAATGCAAACATCCCTATTCAGAGGTTTATATGGTCTTTGCAATTTTCATCAGGCATAGAAGACAATGAATAGCTAGGGATTTGAAGTGTATAGAAATATTTCTGCAAATCTAGAAGCACTGAAATATTATAAAGCCTCAATTTAATAGAGTAAGAATTGCTTTTCCTTTTCAAATTGGTGTGTATAATTTTTTTTTTGCAGCATCCTAATCATCTTTCCATGATTATTTTTAACTAGCATTTTGCTGTCAGACATTTGATTCTTTTCTCTCTATTGAAATCTTTTCACGCCATTACTTTTATCCTTATCCTGTTGTACCAGGAATTTTTTAAACAGGGGTCTTTAAAGGCTAGTGTTGCCGTGTAGTTTCCTTTTTCAAAGCCTGGGTAGATCTGGGCACTGATCTAGCAGTTCAATAGTGTCCTCTGTTGACTTTTTACTTCCTTTGAGGGAAAATGAAATTCTGCCTGTGGGAACATAAGGTCATCAGAGCTGTGAGCTCAAACCTTACCCAGAAACTTTAGGAACAAAACCACAGTTTGTGAAATACATCTGTAAAAGCGTGAAGCTTTTTTCTTTGTCTGGGGTTTTGTGGTTTTTTTGTTGTTGTTGTTGGTTTTGGTTTTTTTTTTCTTTTTTTTTTTTTTTTTGGTTTTTTTTTTGTTTTTTTTTAATGGACAAGGAATTCTTCCCTAATTTAAGTGAGGACTGGTACCATCTCTGCTTTGCAGACCCTGTGACTGACTATCCTTTTATCACTTTATATTTTTTTTCCATTTTTGGATCAACTATATCACCACATTCAGAAGAGCAGAGCCTATTTTCAAAAGTGAGGCTTTGTTTCCCTTAACAGCTCAGGTGTGAGAGCAGACAGGGCAAAGGGCTGTTTCCCTTAACAACTCAGAGTTGTAAGAGTAATAGGGGAGATGATAGGGATGAGGCAAATGAAATACAACAGGTCTCCAAAATTAAAACCTCTGAAAATATACATAAAAGTGCAAAAGTTGTCTTTTAATTAGCAGGAGGACACAAAATGCCGAGTAATTTCATTGCCAAGATACAATAAGAAATTGCTGCTCCAGATTCCCTTGAAATCAAACCCAACCTCAGGGGTCATCGCATTGTCCCAAGTTTCATGAGTGGCATCAGAACAAGCCTAAATGACAGGAAGGGATGCTCCTGTCCACAGGTGCCCACCAGCAGCCCACAGCCCAGCTCTCCAGGCAGAGCGGAGGCAGAGCTGCACTGGGCTGAAACTCTCTCGCCTGGTCCAACAGGCAGTCATTTTTGCAGCTAAACCCTGGAGCACCAGGTGAAACCAGCCTCCCAGGTGTATCTCCCTAAAGCTGTGGACACCTTGAGTCCTCTCTCTGGATGCAAGGACACCTGCCTGCCCCTCTGGGCCAGTATGTGCTCCCTCCCATGCACCTTTGAGTCCAAGCCATAGGAAGAAGTGAGGATGTCATGTGAGTCCTGCATATGAGCTGCTTGCCATACGGAAAAAATGCAACTAGTCCTAGAAGGCCCTGTAACAACATTATGTGCTCTTGAGCAGCAGCATCTGGCCCCAGCTGCGTGTGGTGACTGCTGCCACAGGAGTGCTCTGCAAAAGAAGGGTTTATATATAGACAGATCCCAACATAAACGCATCTCCCTTTTCTTACCTGTTGGATTCCTGTGTATCTCCAGAACACTCCTGCGCAAAGAGTTGCTGCAGAAGCAACTCTGAAACCTGATGGTTACAATGGAGATCTGGGCATTCTCAGAGGTATGGGAGTCACCGATTTGGGATGGGTGTTTTGTACACTGCATCTCCACAAAGCAAGTTTGCTTTGTGCTTTACTCTCTGCGGGATACGGTGGCAGAGGTATTTTGCCATATCTGCAAACATACCCATCTGAGCTTTGCTTCAAGTTGGACTGGACAGTCACTCCCACTTGACCTAGCTCTAAAGAGGCACCTAGTTAATCAAGCTGAGAAGTCAAATGTATCCTAACATGATGCTCACCTTGTCAATCCGATGTGATCCACTGGATGACATACATGGTGATGTGGCAGTAAAAAAGGATAAACATTGAAATAGAAAATACTAACTGTTGCTACTTTACTAATTTTTACTTTCTGTGATCATTCACAAGACAAATAAAGCACCAAACCAAGGAGGTTGCGTTCAAAGAAGAAACACTTCAGTAGCTGAAAGCTCAGCTGAGACAGTAGGGTGGAGAGAAATAATTGAATCTCTTTCTCTGCACTAGAAAACGTTGCCTGAAGAGCAGCGTTACCAGCAGGGTGCCCATGTCTGCACCAGTTAGTCTGAGGCACGTGTGGAGCATAGGCTGAGTCTGAGGGGAGTAGACCTGCAGGCCTCACAGGCAGAAGTGTTATGGTTGGAGAAAACCCAGAACAATTTATTGTCGTGTAGACAATTATTCTGTCACCTGATGACCCCTCCCCACCCAGGAAAGGGGAATCAGGAGACGCAAAAAAACACGAGGGTTGAAATATAAATAGATTTACTAGAATAAATAACTAGCAATAATACTAAAGAACTGGTATTAATCCCAACACCAATAGGAGATTTACAAGAAGTATCCTCAGCCAACTCTCTCAGCAGGAGCTGTGCACTCCCAGCAAGGACAGCAAGTGTCAGACACTGCGAGTGCAAGGGCTCTGGGAAGAAGGGGAGACCTCAGGAGTCCAGGGCAAGGAGTTGTCTGGATCGCCACCATCAAGGGAGAGCCCACTACACAGCAAACTTTTCAAATTTATATTGAATGTGACGTTCATGGTATGAAATAGTCCTGTTGGCCAGTTTGGGTCAAATGCCCAGGCCTTGCTTCTCCTCATCCCTGCACCTGGCAAGGCTCAAAAACACTGAGACCTTGAATCTCACAGAGCCTGGCTGGCCAGAAAGGAAATATTTTTATGAATTCAGACACTAAAATCCTCCAAAAGTGCAATTTTCCCAGCATTAGAAGGAAAGTTAGTCCTGGGCCTCTCCACCCAGGACAAGAAGACAGGCACATTCAAATCCTTCCAATGCTATATTCCCCTCCTTGCTCCCATTCCCTTTCAGCATTCACTCCTGATGGGGAGGAGATGACTCAGTGACACAGTGACTAACCAAAGCAGGATTAATGCAATACTCATACGTTACTCAGTATTGATTGTCTTGCCTACCAGCATGGAATTTATGTTATCTCTGTCCTGTTCATGGACAGTATATATTCCCATTTTCTCTGCTGTGGTGCCTTACTGGGTTAGTCCTTTGTACAGTGAATTGATCATGGCTGTTGAAGCCCCAGGCTTTTAATATCTCTCCTAAAGAAGACCATACACAGGTTGTGCCAGATTCACATAACTCTGAACACATAAGAATATCTAAAGCAGAAAAAAACATGATCTAGAACCCAAACCCCTTGCCTTTCTCTGGAATTTAAATATGCATTTGCATATTTTAAATACTACTTGGATAGGAGATGAGATCTACTTCCCAAAGTCTGATCAGGAAGGTTCAGGGTTAAAAGCTGCAGCAAGCAGAGTGGGCTACCAATTATTTCCAGCTGAGATTCCTGTGTAAGAGGAAAGGCTGGTAGGCAAATAGGAATTGGTGTATTTGGAACAGAGAGAAGGTTTCTGTTCCCAGGAGCTGGTGATTAGTCTGATATCTCTGTTTGGACTCATGGCTGAGCTGAGTCTGCCAGAAAAAGGGGAAGACAGTTTGAGCAAATTATTTCTCCTGAAATCCATTTCAGAAACCTTGGGGAATATTTTTCTGAGCTTTGTAGCAATATTATAGTGCTCTTGGGACATTAGAGGTTGGTTGGTTAAGTTGCTCATGTGTTAACTGAGAGGATTAGGCTGTTTTTTCTCAAAGACCTTGTAGAGAGAGAAAGCAAGAAAATTACTTGTCAAAGAACTGCCAAAGGTGATGGACCTGGTTTCAGCTGTTAGGCTGTGCCATGATTGGGAAAATGGTTTCTGGGATGTTGATGCCCACTGCCATGGCTGCAGGGTGACCCTGTGTGCCTGTGATACAGCCTCCACCTTCACACCCTAGGGATGCCTTTTCCAGTCCTCACAGCATTTCACCCTGCAAAAAGGGATACAGCTATGGGAAAGGCCAACGATGGCTAAAGTCACAAGAAAAAAAAAGTGACTTCTATCTTTGTATCTTTGCATCAACCACTTACATCTGTTAAAAGCACCATGGGTAAGATAGAGCAGACAGATGCCAGGAAACATGCTCTGTGACTATGGGCTCGTCTCGCTCTCCATTTTTCCTCTGACAGAGTGATAACACTCATCAGGTTTAGCCTTGCATTTGCCCACAATGAATGTCAAGCATCTCATCACTTCAGCTGTTGAGTGGTGTCCATTGGAAGAAAGGAATGAGGCAATACAGGTCAAGGGAATAGTTACTGTTGTCAAGGAAATACCTCAGTATTTTCATTTTTTGGTTTTGTTTTGTTTTTTTTTTTACTATTTTTTCATTTTTTACTTGTCATGCCCTAGACTCGTCTTGTGCAGGTGCAGATTTAGGATCTCTGCAAGACTGTCTAGGAGAGGCAGCAGACAAGCTCGCTGCAGGATGGGAGGGCGCTTCCCTGCCGTGCAGGATAATTGAGGAAGGACTGCAGGCAGCAGCTACTCATATGCTCACCATTTCTCTCACTAGAGCTTTCCCTGTTTCAGCTGGCACAGATGAAACAGTAAGTGAGCAGCAATGAGTTAAAAAACAGAGCTCCCATCCACAGGAAATGTCCTACACTGGTGCTCGCCAATCCCTGCAGTTCTCAGCTATAAGGCTTTATTCTCTTTATAACACGACTGAAAATACTGTGGCCCAAGATTTTCATATGTGTTTAATTTTAAACATAGTTATCTCAACCATCTTCTTGGAGTAACTTACCACATTATCATCCCATGGAAAGCCCACACTGACAAAAGCATCTCGTAAGCACTTCTTTAGCTCCCCAAATGCCTGCCTGGTACAAAAAATTCAGGAGACAAACCCTAAGCTCTAACTGGTTTATAGAGAGTTGCTGCCGTCGCTGTTTGGAACGAACTGATAAAGCTGATGTGTTGTTTTCAAGTCACCCTAGCTGGCACGAGAAAACTGCACAGGATAATGTTCTGAACACAGGTAAATTCAGCATTGTTCTAAAGACTGTCCTATCACAGCAGGGGGGAAATGTAATTTATTGCAATTATGTGCTAGCAATTTATATCTAGAACAATATTTGCAATCTCATGGTAGCAAGATACTGAGCTGCTCCTCAGCCACATAAAACAGATTTTCTCATCTGTGAAAGGTAGGGGTGAGGACAGTAAAATGTTTCACGCATTTTAGTGCATCATTAATGAGATGCAGTGGTAGATTCAGGCAGAATCTCACTGAAGTAAATGGCATGAGGTCACCAGTCCCACTACTTTCAAACAAGCTGATGCGTCAGAACAGGCTGTTCCTAGGAGTTGCTTAGACTTTTAATGGTTTTGTCCCTCTACCCCCATACTATAAACTAAAATAAAAATATTTAATATAAATTTGATAGGCTATTTTGGAAAATGCTGTGCTGTGGCAAGGCAGAAAACCTGAATTTTAAAGGAACTTTGCTGGTGGTGTGCATTGCTTCTGCAAGTCTCAGAGCTGCTCCTAAAATACGAGACGTACAGAAAAAGTAAAGAGCAAACAAAAAGAATGTATCTCTGGAGGTGAAGTGGAGCTGAGCACAGAAATAGAAATACTTTCAAGTCAGACACAAACTCAAGACGCTGGGGCTCAAGCTGTACATCATGTCACTTGCCAGAACAGCAAAGAGTTGTTTAATGAACTGAGATTTTGGTAGTCAGCCTGAAAGAAGAGGGAATTGCAGAGGAATTTGTTGTTGCTGTTGCAGTTTCTGAGAACCAGAGAGTCTCTGCATACACATATATGTTACAGGCTTGTATAGTACCCACTAAAGTCAAATACTTCTCTGCTTGAAGTTAAAACACTGCTCTCCTGCTTCAGTGGATCAAGGCTGGCAAGGCCACCTTCCCAAACAATCTCAAAGCAGTTTCCTCCTCTAATTTGGTTCTGTTGGCATGAGAAAAAGCTCTCATGGGTTGTCATCTCTGCTTAGCAGAGGCTCTTTTCATGGATAATATGAAGTTAAAGAAGGGATGAGTTGTCCTAGGAATACCTCAATGCCTTAAAGCTAATGTGATGAAAGGAGACAGCTCTAATCTGAAGAAAGACACAACCTCCTCCACCCAGACTCTAGTGGCAAAAGAATATAGTGCATGTCTGCTAAAGCACATGAGGCAGTGAGTCATTTCTGGCAGATAAATAAGTTTTTGTTTTTGGGTTTTTTTTTGATCTGCAAGAGCAAAAGGCCTTCCAGGTCCACAGAAAAGAAACCAGACTGTTATCCCATAAGTTTGTAGACAAGGCAAAAAGGCAAATAAGATTTTCTACAAATAGGCTACGATGAAGGACTTTGTCTGCAACACTCCATACAGGAAAGGAGATCCCATACTTACCCAAGCCTGCTTAATTAGGTTATAGCAACATTTAAGGTTAATTATTCCCAGCCCATCTCCTGGATGGAGAAAAATTACTCCAATAACACTGAAAATAGTTTTGAAGAAATACTGCTGAAAAGAAACTCTAACCCATCCCAAGGCTATCAGACCATTATTGCCCACATTTGCTTCCACAACACCATTAACTGGATAGCAAAACACAGCATGAAATCTGCCATGGGAATGGAGTTACTGCGTGTAGGTCTAAGTGGGCTACTCGTCCATCCTCTGCTGCTCATCACAGACAGGTTTCCCCAATAAAACCCGCATAGCTGCAACACCTGCCTGTTTGCCTGAAGCTGTTATCAGAAACAGCATCACAACTGCAATGAAAAAATTAATAATTGTGTTCTCACCTCTGAAAGAACTTCTCATTTTAACATGCCAGAGCCTTGCTCTCTTTCAGACTGTACTGTCAAGGAGTCTGTCTGGCTGCCTGTTGGAAAACCAGGGGGTTCTGAAGGAGCCATCGCTGCGACAGCCAGGGTTTGGTGCAAAAGGAACTTTCTACTCCAGCTCTCCAAAATGCTGCTTTTGAAGCAGCTCCTCTGATCTCACCTGACACTGAACCCTGCAGCACATAAAAGATGTGGTCTTCTGCTTACTGTACACAGAAATTAATTAATAACAGAACTAGGCTCCATTCACTGTAATTAGCCTGCCACCAGATTCACCTTCAAAGAAGTGGCTCTCAGTTTTAATTGCTTCCACTGAATAGGACATGAAAAGAGGAAACGATGGTTCTGCTCTGTGCTTGTCTGCGGTGCTCTTCATTGCAAAAAGAAAAAAAAAATGCCCAGTTTGTTTTTTCTCATGCTGTTTGTATCTTTGTTCTGCATGTGTAGTATATACACATTGGTTTGTTATTTCTCAAGCAATAAGAACTGTGCCCGACATGGCAGAGCAAAAACCTCAGCAATTCTATGCAGAGAAACATAATTTTATGGTGGCACAGCACATGCTGTGTATTTCTGTCCACAGGCTTTTCATTATTTCTCTTACCTACTCAGCTACAAATTTCCTTTCCTGAGCCCCAGCCCTTAGAAGACCTGAGATCCATAGCTAAGAAGTCAGATGCAAAAAACCCCAAATCAAATGGAAATCCAGTGTCTTAGCTGCAGAGGCTTATAACAACATACAGAAATCTTTTTCAGCCAGCAAATTTTACATGTACTTCAGCTTCATCACTTTTCTTGTGTATGAGTTCCCTTAATGAATTCACAGATTTGAAAAAGAGACTTTTTCTCTGGTCGGATGGACTCACATCCAGAGGCAGCAAACAAAAAGGTTCAGATAACCAAACCAGGTTTTCTCTTTCTGATCTAACGACTCTGGCCTGAAGTTCTTAGAGGGAAAATAAAAACCTACCAGGTGATGGTCTTAAATCAGGGAAACGAGGAAAGAGAGAGGAAGTAAGCCATTCAAAAGCAGTCAGGAGCCACACCAGCCTGCCCTGGTAAAGTGCAGCTGCACGTCCCCTCCAAAATCTCACTGAGCCTCTGGCTTAATGATGTACTTCTGGTAAAAAATGTAAATCTGCAAAACATATTCTCTTTTTACCAACCTGCCATAGATTAAGTGGGGCAAGCTTATTCCAAACACATTCGTGATCAGTTTTTCTTGATTTCCCATTTTTTAGTAATATTCAGCCTGATCCTGCTGTTCCTTCCACCAGCTTGAAGCATGAGTGTGCCATCAAAGACCCTGAAGTTTCAAAGCCCAGTGCAAATAAAATGGGATAAATTTGGGATAAAATCCCAATTTCACTGATGTCAGGACTTTGAGAGGCAGAATTTATCACGCAGTCAATTTAAACCCCATTTCTTTCACTGATGTAAACCCTGACTTACGCAGAGATAGGGGTTCTCATTCCACCTCTGGATTTTTTTTTCCTTCCAGGATGCTGTTCATAAGAAGAGGCTTAAGGAGATGAAAGAGGAAAGAGGAAGGAGCATAGATAAGAGTTTTCTTTCAGTTTTCTATTGGCAGATAAAAGTAGAATCCCACTGAAACCAGCACCGATTTGTTTATTGGCAAAAAAGGTCAATCAAACTTTATAGTCTCTAGAACTCTGTTAAAATATAATAAAACTAGCAGATATATTAAATAATAGGTTTACATTAACAGCAAACAATGTTACCATCTGCCCTGTCAATCACAGTGTGCGCCGAAATTCTTCACTGAACTGGAACCGCAGAAACAAAAAGGGATACGGGAGCATTATGGCAGCTTGGGTTATAAATTACAGGCAGTAGATATATTGTTATGAAAGCTATATCATTCCTTAAAATGAATTCAACCTTCTTGACCTACCCCTTTTCTTCAAAATTTCATCTCTTTATATGACCACTTCTTGGACCGCTGGGCCAGCATTCAGATGCTTGAAGATCTGCAGCATGTTTAAAAAGATGAGAAACGACAAATACTTTGATGAATTATCTTTCAAGCCTGGCCATTTCTGTAGCGCTTCATGCATTCTGATCAGACCTCTGGGCTTTAATGAATTTGCCCTTGGTGGAGGCTGCGAGGGCAATGCTAATGGTTTTTCAAGGGGGTGAAATCCAACGATGGCTGTTGTGGTGGGCAGTGCCAAAGCCTTGCCTGCTTCTAGTTCGAGCTGGAGAACCAGGGAAGGGGAATCAGCTCCGGGGAGGACTCGTAAGGTCAAGGTAAACCAGATCTTTCCATGTGTGGAAATATTTTTCCTGGTTCCCCAACAAAAGAGAAACTTGTATGTGCAAACGAAATTCTGTGCGAAATGGAGGTCCGATGAAATGTTATTTCGGGTCAATCAAAACTTTCTGCTGTTATGAAATCAAAGCATTTTGGTCCAAGTTTGCCCTTTGAAAGCTCGTCGATGTGTTTTTCTGCGAAAATAATAACAATGAATTGCATGTGGTAAAAAAAATCATTTCCAAATGAAAAATGAAAACGTTTCATTCCAGAAATGTTCACATGGGCCACTTCAACCTTATGGGAACGATTTGTTTTGGGACAAGAAGTTCTGGAAACAAAATAATGCCAGAACTGACAATTTTTTTTCAAAACACTGTGAATAAAAGAAAAAAAAATGGCACTTTTCACTTAGGAGAAATTTGGGTTATAAAACAAACAGTATGGTTGTACTTCACCGATCTCCAGCATCAGGGTCTGAACCTGAGAGTGAGGAGACAACCTTCACGTGAAATTAGCTGCTGCGAAGGTGACACTGGGTGAGGATCCTGGTCCCTGCTGTTACTTAAACAGCATTTATTGTTGAACTCAGGAGCCTCACATGGGGTGAATATTGTATCATACCTTGGTGGATATAGTTCAGAAGTCCAAAGCTCCAGCAAGTATCATTTTAAGCCTGTAGGCATCCTGACAGCTGGGTACAGACACTGTAAGTGACGTGTGGATTTTATTTTAATTGGCTGGTTTCAGGAACAGAGAAGCAGATTTCTGTTTTGCAGAAGGCAGCCCTTTTTCCTTGTGGGGATCATGGTGAGGGCCAAACTCTGCCTATGAAAAAGCTGGTCATGGTCATGAAAAAGAAGGGCTGTTTCCCTGTGCCTCACTGTACCGATATTTATTCGTTTTCTATTTACTGGCCGGAGCTGTCTGAGGGAAAGTGGTGAAGCATAATCTGTGGCATTGCAACCCGCAGATAGACCATCAGAGTAAGATAAATTTCCTAATTTAAGGATTATTTTCGTGGGGTGGGAAAGGGCGGCTCAGTTTTGTCACCTCTGCCAAAAGCCCCCCGGCATGCACGACTGCTCTCATTGTGGAGGGGAGCCCTGCCCATCAGCAGGGACATTAACTCTCAGCCATGACTGCAGGCAGAGCAGCTGCAGGAGCTTAGTGACCCCCAGCCCTACGCTTACACCGCCGGGCCATTTTAATTGCAACCCTCAGCTTAAAGTCTTCATTAAGTTCTCTCCGAGCCCTGCCTCCTCTTCTGTAAGATCAGCCTCTCATCGCCCTGACCGGCGGAGCAGCGAGGAACATCTGCAGTTCAAACGTGATGCATATGCAACAGCGGTCCCGGGATTAAAGGTCAACAGACTCCTCCGACACCCAGAACCCCTCTCTCCCTTGCAGGGCGTCTGGTGTCTTTTACATCCCATTGTTTGGAGCTCTGTGCTTCCTGCCAGGCTCTCTGCCCGCTCCCCCAGCCCCACAAGGCTGGCGCAGCGCCTTCCGCGAGCTTTGCCGGAGCCGCCTTCGCACGGCGGCCACCCCCGAGCGTGCGGGGGCCGCCACAAGGCAAATAATTGGGTCCTTCCCTCGGCTTCTTGTGGCAAAGCCCAGGGAGAGGATGACTGCAACAGCTGCAGTGCTGGCTGGCTCTTGACAAATGATCCTGTCACTCTTCTTATTGATTAGCAATGTTATGACATTTCCCTTCAAAAACACAGATGTGGCACGGGCAGCGACAGGAGCACCGCTCTGGGAGGAACATAATGTTTGCTGTTGTTCCCATTCTCCTCTCCGCATCTGTTCACGTCGGCAGCGATGGTTTCATGCGCTGACTGTTTTATCAAGAAGCAGGGGGAGCAGGTGAAACCTTTGCCTGGATTAAAGGCAAATACGTCTTGTCGTATCAGGGGACTGAGCGTGCAGATGACAAGCCTGGTTCTCCCCCACCCTCTACCAATGTGCAGGGAGACGGCTGGGGATTCACTCAAGCTGGTGTTCACAAGGGAGTCTGAAGGTTCATCGAATCCACACATGATTTCAGATTCCTCTTGTGAGGCTCTTGGGCTGATTTTTGTCTCGGGATGTATTACAAAACCCCTATAATAACAGCTACAAAATTCCAGGGGTATGTTTGCATCCAGCAGGATATCCCAGGAGCACTGGGACTGATCTTGTGTGGGCACCCACCTCAATGCAGAGCCGTATGCGAGCCCATGAACTGTGTCCAGAGACTCATGGGTTTGTTGATTATGTGCAAAGCATGGAAATATCTCAGCCTGTCCCTCAAAGGCCAAGCAAAAGTCTGTCCATGAGCATTCAATTTCTTGGGGGTTTATCCCTGTGAATGAGTTTCACAGCCCTCCAGGTAAGTCAGCAGCAAGGGCTGCTTGCATGCAGGTAACCCAAACTATACCTCTGGAAATCTTTCCACCTGAAATAGAGAATGGTGATCAAATACCACCAGCCTGCAGAGGCTTGCAAAGGGTAGCTGAGGAAGGAGGACACCAGGTCTGGTCTTTGGTATGAGAAGGAGGGCCTCTGACAGGGAAGGTCTAAGCTAGCATGGCCTCCAAGCATCTGATTACAAAGGGATGGTTTGAAACACGTCTGCCTGAGCCAGGGTTTTCTCGGGGCTGGAAATCACAGAGAGGAGACCTGAAAACATCAGGACTCGAAGTATGATATAGGCTATTCCACATATGGTTAAACTGTGTATTTCTGGGCAAAGCCAGTGTTAGCGAGCTGTGGGTATCTCCACATATCTCTACCCCATGCTCAGATTTTCACTGTAAAGGGATGTCCTGACCACGCTGCTCTGACCACACCAGAGAGAAATCCCAGCTGGTAGAGCAAGAAGCAACATCTTTTTCAGTAAGGGCGTAAGAGCTGACCTCCTTGTATCAAACATTTATAGGCCAGAAGACAAATTTAGGAGGTTCTCTCTATTTTCACTGGTGTGAAGGAGACTGCGATTTTTCCCTGAGCACACAAAATACGCCCAGTTTAATCTTAAAGTGGCTTTAAAGCCTTTCTTATTAACTTGAAGCATTTAATTCAGTTTTCAGTGAATCCTTTGCATGCTTCACAGGAAAGCTAGTTAGAGGAAAAGTGCTTACCTTCCAGTCCCAAAGGCTATTCCTTGGAGGTTGAATGACAGGACCGTGCATGGTCTGCATTAAGAGTCTTGGAAATTCCTGATAAATTGCCTCTATACACAGCAGTTAATGAGCTTGTTGCTGCATTTAAGGGATCTCTGTATCTTTTGAGTCAGAAAAAGTAAAGTGTGTCCTATGTAATTTCTTTCATTGACCAAAGACTCTTAACAGTGCGAATATAGCAAAAATGGGCTGATGCACAAGTTTGATTTACATGAACTTGAAGCAAAGCAAATTATCATGATTGTGTAGACGTTACTGTACAGAGCATGCTGGTAATGAGAAGCCTATTTGTGCATGTCTCTTGTACAGCTTTCAGCATATTTTACAGCCCCAAAACAGAGAGATTGTCTAGAGGGAAAAAAGAAAAATACAACAAAAACATGGTTTTGACCCCTCAGGCAATAGGATGTAGATTAATATGAGTTAAATGGAATGTGACCAATTTGTAAGGCATTTGGTTTGTATCTTGAGAAATTGAAGACAAGATCATTTTTCCTTGCAATCAGAGTATGCCTTAGGCTACTTGTAGTCTCTACAATTGCTACAGGCCTCCTGTTTTAATAAACCGGTGTATCCTCGAATATTTCTTACAACTTTCATACTCCAATGATGTGATCGATTTGCCAGTATGATGCTTCTGCTGCCTTTCCTTGGGAAAAGCCTCCATTAGCTGTAACGCGTGCTGATAGCTTCTGTGAGTTTCATCAATTTTTGTCTATTTTTTTTGCCCACAGCTGTTTATTTATACAAGAAAAGAGTTGAGTAATCTACATCTGACACAGTATGCAGGGAATATACAGAAAGAAAAGCATTCGTCTGCCAAAGGTTCACCATTGCTTCTGAAGAAGGTCGTTTCAGGCTGTGGACCCACATTTTTCGGTTATATAAGAAAATTTTGTTTATATGACAAAAAAAAATATCTCAAAATGATGTGTTCTCAGTGTTTTATTAATGATCATAAAAACTCTTTGCAGTTTGAGAGTTAGAGATGAATACTTTTAAGTGCTTTACCAAAGAAGTTGTAAGACAGTATTCCCAGTGGAGTAGCTGGTCCAGAGAGAGCTCCGTAGAAGGCTTCAAAGAAAGCCCAGGAGCTTCATAGCCATGAAGCAACCTGAACTTCCTCTAAAATTCATCTCTTTTATCACACTCAAGCTTAACTTTCTACCCCAATCTTTGCAGCTATATTCCAGGAAAAGATTTGCCCTTGCTTTTCAAATGACCTGAAGAAAGTGCTACAAAGGCACAAATCCAGCAAGTAACTTGAATATGCCCTTCAGCCTTCCATGCTTAAGAAAAAAAAAATCTATGATACGTTTGGCAGTCATCCACTTGGGTGTGTGGGCAATATCATTCAGGAACATTTGGTAGCTATAACAACAAGATGTTCTGTAATTGTTAAGCTCATTTGTTTGAATAGTGGACAAGGAGGGACAAATAGAGGTTGCTTCTCACTTATTTAATTATTTAAGACTTAAAATACAACAACTGAAAGAAGGGCAATTGGGAAATCATGGCTTCAGGTACAGAGCCATGGGGCAAAGCTCATCCAGGACCTACTTGTGCCTTCAGGTGTCACCATCCATTACGCTGGTGGGGGCAGCTATGCAGTTCTGCAACTGTTAGAGCAGAGAAGAAGTAGCAGCCATGAACTCCTTCTGCCCACCAGTGAGCAGTAACAGTGCTCAGGAAGTTCTACCTGTCCTGACCCCAGGTCCTGACTGGATGCTGTGTCCTTTGCAGAGTTTTGAATCACAAAATACAGCAATCTATCCTTGGCTTTGCAGGCAGCAGAGAGGCATAATTTCTGTGATATTTTTGGCCGTGCTTGTTCAACAGAGAGATGTGGGATTGTGCTGTCAACTAATGACACCTTGTTGAATGTTGGTTGCTCAATGGGAGAGGAGAGCTAAGCATTCTGACTGTTCACTGCTATTGCCACCTTCTGTACTGTGCTAATAGTTGTGGTGTGCTAAGCCTCAGCAGCACGCCAAGCCAGCCTCACTTTCCCTCTCATTTCAGTGGTGTTATAGGTGGTTTTGAGAGAAAAGTGGAGGGAGATTTGCGATAGATACCTATCCACAAAGAAAACAGGGGAAATGAGTCTTCATCTTTTTTAACATCTAATCTTCAAGAAGAATTTTATGGGTTTAATTGGGGTTTCTAGTAAATGGATATCCTCTAGTCATCTAGTTCAAGCTCCTTCTCAAAGCAGGGCCAGCTTGACAGATCAGGCTGGTCAGGGCCTTGTCCAGATGGGTTTTGAGAAGAGACAGGATTTCAATACACAGACCTCTGTGTTAGTGATAGTGCTTTGTTGTTGCCTTTATTTTTTAACTTGGGTCACTCACACTGTGACATACCACTCAACAAGATTGATACAACTGTATGTGGTGCCACAAGTTGCTCTTCCAACCACATCCTCATTTGTGTTTGGCCTTCTTCCCTGTTGGAAGAGTGTACCTACACTGAATTCGCAGTGTCACAGCCCTTCGTGTCATGGCTGGATCTGGCTTTTCCCATCAACATAGACACTCATTCCTTTGTTTTCAAGAATTACTGTCCTTTTTTTTTCCCCACAACATTTCAGGACACAGCCTGCAGTTCTTCAGGGCAGCAGCCCTGCCCTGCAGCATTGGCCTGGGGAGGACAGCAGGCTGTTTATCGACGGCATGGGTTAGCCAGGAATTTTCTTTTCCCTCCTGCTCTCCAGCCTCAGATAATTGCAAAACTGATAATCTATCTCTCCTCTAAGTTCACCAACAAAGCCTTGCAGCTTGTAAGAAAAATTTCACCACAATTAGCGTTGGTGTGAAGCCAGGGCCTCCCACGGATGAGTCTGTCTGGTCCAGTGCAGAAGCTACAATTGCTTTAATGATGGGACGTTCAACTAAATCAAGGTTGACCCTCAGGCTTTGGCAGCTAAATTCCAGCAGTAACCTTCCCTCCCACCCGTTCCTCTGGAAAAAATCCTACCAACAACAAACTACAAGTGAGAGGGGGAGGAAACCTCTCTGTTGTTAACCTTTACAGGACAGTGGATGTGTCCAAATCAGACAAAAAACATGATGTCTCCCGCTGAAGTGCCATAAATAGTGCTATCTCCCAGTGTGATCTTTGAGAGAATCTGTTTTGGGGAAAGAACAGAAGAGGAGTCCTAAAAAGAGCGCGTGAAAAATGATGAAAGTTGCTTTGAAGTGAACCCGAAAGCTGCAGTGCTTTCAGCAGCTTCCCCCTGGAAGCCCTTGAAATTCTATCTGCAATAAAAGGTACCAAAAGAAAACAGCTGGCAGAAGCTGTTAAAGTGGAAACAATATGCAGTTCAGAGGAGATAAACAGGATGGGCACAGAGCAGAATGAAAAAGAAGGTATGGATCTGTTATGTGATGGGAACAGCCCTTCTGTACTGGGCTGAGACACCGTGGTGAGGAAAATATCACTGGCTTCAGGAAAGTGGACTGGGAGAAAACAGATTTAGTATTTGCTTTTCATGGGAACATGCATTTTACAGATCCGGTCCCCTGATTCTCTGCTGAACAGGCCTCAGCTTGCATGGAACAGGTGAGGGTGTAGGAGTGTCACGCTGAAGGACACCATCAAAGCAGAAGCCAGTCTTCTGCACTGACATCTCCCTGGTACACAAAACAATGGCTTCTAGAACAGGAGTTTTTTCCAGTTTCAGGACAGTGAAGCACTCCACTTGCTAGCTCAGCAGTAACGCTCTGCTGCCAGCTGTAGAGATGGGTCCAGTCCTTGTGCAACTCTGAAGCAACACCAAGGCTGTGGCCAAATCTAAAGCCTGAAGTCTGAAGACTGCTTTTTCCCTCTCTGATAGATACCACAGTCACTGGAGACAGAAACTGGTGAAGGAATGACATTGGGGTTGGAACAGGATACATCTCTTTGTGCAACACAAAGTAAAATACTGCTAATGGAGTGTGCATGAACCTTAACCTCTTCTGATTTAGGGATGTAAACCGTAGATATTGCTGTAAAATCAGTTCTGTAGATCTCTACTGAAGGGACTGAGAGCAGAATACAGCCATGGGAGGATGTGAGGAACCCACGAGCAACCACATCTGTGAAAATATGTCTCGTGTTCTGATCTGCTATTGACTCTGCCCATGCCATTACTGATGTAAAGTCTGCTTAGAGACCTCTGCTCACAGGGGAAGGAATATTAATCAAAACTTTTGTCCTTTCTTTACAGATGCACTTCAGATCAAAAGCACTTCTAGGGGAAAACAGTAATTCAAAGATGTGGTGGGAGTGGAGCAGAGAGGAGCTGAGTCATACTTTCCATCTGCTTTCATTTCTGTTTTACACAGTTCTCATTCTGCAGCTCCAATGTAATATGTTTAACAATTAGACTGTCCCACTATCAGGGCAGAAACAAAATTGTATCCTGCACAGCTCCACTGATTTTCCAGGCACGTGCATTTTCAAGGAATATTAAAATACAGAGAATCATCCTCAAGTTAATTTTAGAAAAGGTGTGAAAATGTTCATATCAAGTCATTGTGCAGATGACCTTAGACCATTGTACGAACATGTAGCATGGTGTATTTGCAGATTCCTTGAAAAGTTAGTTTGGACAGGCCCATGCTGAAGACAGGAAAGAATAGCTAGGATTTATGTTTTCTAGATACATGTTAAATCTCCTTCATTTGGGAAGGATCTGGCACCTTGCTGAAAGCTAAAGGATAACCCATAAGCAGGGAGAGAATTGCATTTGTGATGGCAAGTAACATTTTGCCCTTTGGGCAACTCCTTCACCTTCAGAAAGGTCCCAAATACTCAAAATGCTTTGGGAGTTTAAATACTGCTGAGGACCTGGGTCTAAAATGCCTATTCAGAAAGAGACTCGGGCACTCACATAGTCCCTGCAGCTACAAGTGCTTTGATACATCTGAGGCTGCAAAACTCTCCCACTTGCACCAGTTTTATCCTGATGTGCAACTGATTTAGCTCCCCATAACATCAGCAGGCATCCCTCTGCTGTCTTTAATAGATGTTGGATTGGGTGTTAAAGAAGAGAAATTCAGTCTATCTAATCCACGTGCACAGATACTGTTGAACTTGCCTATTAGGAACAGAGCTTGGATGGATGAAAATGAAGTGCTAAATATGTCTGAGGGTCAGGAGACCGAAGATGTCACCAGTAATGGAAAGGCAATTTCAATATACAGAGGAGTACTAGACTGTATACTACGCAATTTCATTTTCTCTTACAGCAAAATCCTCTGGAATTTAATACAATCTTCAACCTCTTCTAAAGACCTTTGAGCAACTGAATGAAATTTAATTGTGAATTACAATCTGGCCATGCAGTTCTAGATCCAGAAAAGTTACAGAGAGACTATTCCCTATTATGTTCTGTTCTGAGCAGACAACTTAAGACAGACTTCATTAAATCATTGAATTTAATTCTTTTTACATTCTTCACAGTTCTAAGTTTTTCACTGAGCAATTGGCAAGAAAATATTTCTAAAGAATGCAGACAGCTAGCAATTGATATGTACACTGAAAAGAAAGATTATCTCTTCATCAAGTATGTGTAGCCTAGATAGAGTAACTGAATCTACTTTTTATTATTTACATAAATATTTAAAAATAGAAATTCTTAAGCTTTTCGCATAAGGCCATAGGATATTAGACTGCCCAATAAGTTAAATATATCAGTTTGTATTTCCTTTCACTCACCTGGAATGTTCGTCCAGGTTTTGTTTGGTACAAGTGCAAATTGGATTTCCGTTTTTAAATTTGCATGTTCTAAAGTAATTGAATATGTGCCTGGTTTTGTGCTATAAGGATAAATAAATTGTGTTTACTATAATGCATATGAATCCTAAGCTAGAAACCTGCAGTACAAAGAGAAAAGCAAGGTGGTCCTTGACCCAAAATTCTCAGTACACTTTGGCCTTATTCTTTCTCAGCTGCCTCTGAACAAAATAATTATTTTGTTCATCCTTTAACTCCCACTTCATCTTTATTTTACTGAGAAGCTCTGTATTTCTACTAACATACCTTTTCATGACAGTGCAAGTCAAAGTGAATATGATTTGTAAAAAGATCCAACAATATCAGAGTATAGCGAACACTCCTCTCCATCCTCTCTCCCAGCTCAGTGCAAGATCTCATTTGTATAGCAGCCAGTCTTCACTGCCACTGCTGGACCAGTATCTGGCGTCCTTGAGACCTGGCTGTATATTGGATTTTCCATCTTGTTTGTATAGAGAATCAATAATATGTGTGAGGAATTCAATGGTTATTTCCAGTGTGTGATATTTTTTTATGTTTGCCATTTGTCTACTATAATTTTTGACTTACCAAATGCTGTTACCTTGGCTAATTTGAAACTTGAGTCTGTGAGGACTTCTTTGGCACTCTGCAGAAATACAATGAGAGTTTCATGTGCTCAGCAAATTGTCTGCATCTTTTTCAGGTGAAAACTAAGTTTCAGTCTTCCTGACATTCTGTTCAGGACTCGGTCTCAGTAACCTATTGAAGTTGCTGTTACCAAAAACCACAGAAATTCTGTAACGCCGTTTAGAGTTAGCCACATCCCGTTCACCCAGCTTTTTGTTTTCCATCATCTGTCACCGGGAAGGTGGTGCCTGGGGATGGGAGCGACCAAATCCCCACCACCTGGGCTAGGGCTCAGTCCTGCAGCCGCTGCCTGCACCGCTCCCACCCACATTCCCGGGAGCACCAGCCCTCCAGCTGCTGCAAAACCGGGGCCTTGGGCAAACGATGGATTTTGCCTGAATCGGGAATTTGCAGCCAAAAAGCTCCGGCAGAGTAAAAGGGGAGAACAAGGATTTGTAATCACATTATACCCCCATCCTCACTTGCCTCCCTGTGATCAAATTTAATTTGATGAAATAACGGAGGCAATAACTGCCAAAGCTCAAGCCACCCCGGGAATAACTGAGCACATGCAAAATGATGGATTCAAAGCAGCGTGTAACACTTCCCAATGCAACACGGTTCCCTTTAAGGCATCACTTGAGTCTTAACTCCTGAAGCAATCCTGCTACAGGCTGTCTGTCTCCTCCCAAGTGCCCTCTGGCAGGGAACAGGCTCTGTGTGCTGTGTCTTTGTCTAATTGCATTTTGGCGGAGCACAGTGAGGAGAAAATAGAGAAGATGAACTAGTTAATGTCACGGTCAAAACCTGTCTATAGCTGGAAAGTGGAGGAGAGTCGAGTCCTTCCTGCTTTGCTGAAGTGTCCTGCGTAGGATGTGAAATGCTGCTGTAGTGGCAACTCCAAGCGAGCACTAAGGGGCAGGTTTCAGTTACCTGCTCACATCTCTGCACGTTCAATGGTGATAGTTAATGTGACTATAATTATTGCATGGATACACTTGGTTGGCTTTCCCACACAGGCTATTTGTTGACGTATGTAAATAGGAGAGAGGCAGGAAAGTATTAAAAGGCACAGGTACTTTTCGCTAACTGGTTAGAACTATTCCTTACAAGCCGAAGCTTTGCATGAAGGTCCTTGGCCAGTCCTTGACAAGGCTTTTCTATACCTCTCTACTTAATACACTTTCAACTCAAGAAGACAAATGCATTAAAAATCATCATACAAAGCATCCCATTTTACATCTCATGACATGAGCCTGTATTTGCGTGTTTTACCTCTCAATTACACCATCAGCTTCACATTTTACCTCGTAAAACGTGCCTTACCCTTTGTGAGAGGCTAAAGCAGCTGGGAAAGTTGGCTGCCCCTCTGAGCTGTGTCGCAGGAGGGGACTTAAGGAGAGGCACAGTCTCTTTTAGAAGGATGTTGCTGCTGCTGCTGCTGCTGCTCAGGGGAGGCAAGGGAAGACTGGAGGAGATGAAAATCTGCCTTGCTCAGGCAAAGTGCTGTGCTAAAATAAAAACTATCCTGATACAAGGTTTAGCAGCAGGTCCTGTTTAACAAACATGCTTAATAATGCAGAAAAATATGGGATTATAACTGTTTATACAGAGGTGATAAAAAATTAATCTTTTCTTTCTTCTTTTTCTCACTAACAGGGACATGCAGGCAGACAAGCCCAGTCCCTGGTTTCAAAAGCATCTACCCAAGCTTTTTAAATCAGCGGGAGTGCTCCTGAAAACAAAGGTGGAACATAAAGCTAGCTTTATTTTTCACATAAAGCCAGCTTTATTTTCACAATTTCCTGTATACTGGCAGTGCTAAATCAGAGCTGGCAAATGACAGCCGCATCAGGAGTATCCTCATAAGGATGAAGGTTCGGCAAGGTATCCAGCACGGTATTACTGTGACTCCAAGCCTCGCAGCAGCGCTCTGTGCTGTGGCCTCCAGGTTCACAGAGGAGAGGAGGAAGGGGGAGCACAGTGCAGAGGGGGGAAGATGGATTATCTTGCAGCTGACCCATTCTTTGTTCGTCTCTGTGGCATCACGTCCTTTGCCACGCAAGTCATAAAATATCCTACCAGTAGCTATTTTGACAGTGGCATAATAAAGCCCAGAAGGCAATGAAGAAACATATCCAGAAGTGTCAAAATAATGTAGCATACTGTGTTTGCACTAGCGTCATAATATAGTGGATTATCAGTAATTACACCAACATAAGAGTAAAACTTCAGGTTGGTGGGGCTTTTTTTTCAGAGGATCAGATATATTTTGCTTTTGCAGAGTACCTTCACATACCTTGAGAAAGAGTCTTTCTTCTTAACCTAAGAAGGAATGATTTCCTTGGAAATGAGCATGATTGCTATGAAAAACTCTGGCAGGAATACAGGCAAGAAAAATATAGCCTAGTATCAAAGTGATCCAGAAAGACATGACTGAAATCATGTTTTTAATTTATTTTGAACAATTTCTCATCTGGTAACATTTTTCCATACTATTTTAATGGCTCTGGTACTCTTACTGCATTCTAAAATTAACCTTCACCTTACATGAACTAAGGAAATTTCGTAACTACATCCGTATGTAACATTGTATAGGATTGTGAGTTGCTGATACTAATGGTATTAATTTCAAATATATTTCAATTTTCTTTGAAAAGCAACATAATGGAAACTGAAATGATATCAAATGCAATAAGAATAAATATTTTTTAAAAAGGGATACGTAAAAGTAGTAGAGAGAAGCTCCCTTGATTCTGGCGTGCAGTTGTGTCAGACTCTTTAGGAGGATGCTGCATGCAGCAAAAAGCCATGTGCGCTGCTAGACCTGATGGTGGAATGAAACAGGACGGGGATTAAAGGCACTGCAAAATGAAGTGACCTGACCAAGGCATGCTGTCAGGCACCAGGGGGGCAGCAGATAAAACACAGGACTCGGGAGTCCCCAACAGGTAATCTATCCATGAATGACACTGCCTCTGTCTGTATTTCATGCCATCCTTCTTCTGCCGGGACACAATAAACCCGACAAGAAGTAGGAGAGCTTGAATCCACACATCGCCAAAGTCAGCCTGGGGCAGTTCCAAGCATGAGACATGTTTTGCTTCTCTCCAAGAGGATTTGGGGCCAAGCCTCACTGGAGCCAATGGCGAGTGTGAGGGACAGTGGTGGGTGTTTGCTTCAGCTCCAGGTGAGCACCAGGTATGTCTGGTCAGCAAAGCAACACCCAAGAAGATGCATCTGCCACACTTATCAAGACCAGGGCAGAGTGCCTGTTGTGCTGAGAAGATGATTGCAAGACCTGGTTTCGCCTGGCCCTCGGTGACAGCAAAATATTTACCAGTTGGCCATGATGCCTTTGGAATGAAGGGTGCTTTTGTGGGCTGAAGGGATCAGGGAAGCCCTGGAAACCTGAGCAGAGAGGAGTTGTGGAGTCTGGCCAGGGTTGAGCAGGAGACATTTCTGTTTGACTGGTTGGCAGGCTCATGAGATTTGAGGTGGAAAGAAAAGAGCCTGATGGCTCCAGTGGCTTATTCAGGCTGTGGAGAAATATAGTCTAGAAATAAGTATAAAGAAGCCATATTAACGGATGGCATATTTAAAGTTAATATACAGTATATCCTTCTGTGTCTCCAGATATCTACCACAAGATGATGGTTACTTGCTTGGGTTTTTTTGCTTGTTTCTTTGTGGTGTGTTTTTGTTGTTTGTTTGGGTTTTTTTTTATTGGCACTAATATCTGTTCATTTTTATACACATGGCAGGGAGCCTGAAGGGCAGGCAGACAGCTTTCAGATCATCATTGGGACGTGGTAATCCCAGGCACAAATACAGGTTGGGCAGAGAATGGCTGGAGAGCAGCCCTGAGGAGAGGGACTTGGGGGTGCTGATGGATGAGAAGCTCAACATGAGCCAGCAGTGTGCGCTGGCAGCCCAGAAAGCCAACCGTGTCCTGGGCTGCATCAAAAGAAGTGTGACCAGGAGGTCACGGGAGGTGATTCTCCACCTCTGCGCTCGTGAGACCCCACCTGGAGTCCTGTGTCCAGCTCTGGAGTCCTCAACAGAGAAAGGACATAGAACTGTTAAAACGGGTCCAGCGGAGGGCCACGAAGATGATTAGAGGGATGAAGCACCTCTCCTATGAGGACAGGCTGAGAGAGCTGGGGCTGTTCAGCCTGGAGAAGAGAAGGCTCCAGGGAGACCTTACAGCAGCCTTCCAGGATCTGAAGGGAGCTACAGGAGAGCAGGAAAAGGGACTCTTTGTCAGGATGTGTAGTGATAGGACAAGGGGTAATGGTTTTAAACTAGAAGAGGGGAGATTTAGATTGGATATTAGGAAGAAATTCTTTCCTGTGAGGGTGGTGAGGCACTGGAACAGGTTGCCCAGAGAAGTTGTGGATGCCCCCTCCCTGGGAGTGTTGAAGGCCAGGCTGGATGGGGCTTGGAGCAACCTGGTCTGGTGGGAGGTGTCCCTGCCCATGACAGGGGTGTTGGAACTCGATGAACTTTAAGGTCCCTTCCAACTCTAACCATTCTATGATTCTATGATCTATGAACTCACTGGAAATTATCTGGTCCTCCTTTGCCCAATTATTTGATTCTCCAAATGTAATAAAGGAAAACATGGAATTGGCTCCAGGGCAGGCTTCACCTTTTTAGTCCAAGAGCTCCAAAATGGATTTTTCAGGCCAAATGCCCAAGTTTTATTAAGAGATGTACAGCAGTTTGGGCTTGTGTATACGGCCACTCAGTCCCTGGCTGCTCAGCGGTGGTTTCCAAGGGGGGTGCCAATTAGTGCTAATTGAACAGGCATTTTCCAGTACAGACATGCATGTAATGTGGACCCATGTCTTCTCCTCAGACCATCACTCATGTCACACATGCCATAGGCTCATCCAACAGCTGTGAGGTGACCTGGAGATGAAAAGCTCACACCCCTTATCCAATCCCCAGAGCCAGCTGGGCTCATCCCCTAAATGACTATATAAATCCTAATAACAGCTAAAGACGACATCGGCAGGTATCCCAGGCTTTCTGCTGCCCCCAGGGAGCTGTCACAGTGATGTGATATCTCAGCTGGTCCTCTGAAAAGCCCCAAGATGCACAGTTTGCCTCCACCCTATGTGACCACAGAGGACAGGCTTCTCAGGACAGGACTGAAGGGACAGCAGCTGGAGGGACGAGTCCCCATCCTCTCTCTGCTCCTGCTGAACAGGAGAGGACCTTTCTGACAGGTAACTGAGGAAGGGAAAATGTCCCATCTCTTCTTGCCACTCCAGGAAAGTTCTTGCCAGATGCAGTGAGTGGCTGGTAAGGCCCTTGCTGGCAGGACATGGGTTTCAGGGCTCCTGTCACACCAGGAATGGGAGAGCTGTGGACTCTCAGGTTCTTGCTCGCCTGCACACAGCTCCTCACTGCTTAGCCCTTGTAAAAGTCAGTTTTGCTCCTCTGTTTTTCAAGTGTTTAAAGCACAGCACCTAGTAAAAACCCTGCGCTCAGCCAAGCAGGACCTTTGGACCATGTGGGAAGCTTGCCTTGACCCACGCTGTCTTAAGGATTTAATCTCGTTTTGGTTCACTAGGAACATCTGCAGTTAACTTGCCATGATGGGAGCAGAGCCTGTAGCTCACAGAAGTATGTGTGCTGCACGTTTACAAGGAGATACTGGCAGCTGGACTTTTTAAGAGTAAAACAGGGAATTCACAGTGAGAATAGCCAACTTGTCGTTTTCTTATCATTGTCTCCTAGAATTGCAGCCAGAAATAAAACTATTTTGAGGAAAGATTTCCCTTCAAAAACATCCCAATACAGTGCATTTTAAAGCATAACTCAATATATACTTTCATACGTCTTAGCAGTTCTGCATTTAAAAAAAATTTAAAAAGAGCCAAATTATATAGCATCGTGTTTTCACCATAAAAAAATGCTATTGGGAAAAGTTCTGATGCAATATTGATGATGCCATTCCAGAATGTATAATAAATTTATTACCACTGAGTGCTGCATAGAGTTCATTAAAGAGTTTCTGGTAAAAGCACAGGGGAAAAGTATTTTTTTCTGGAAAGGAGAACATACACTGTAGAGTCAAAACTTTTGCCTGGGAAAGACTGACAGAAAGTTGTGCACACTGATTTGCACTCTTTAGTCAGGAAAGACAAGATTGTGGGATGTGATGGCAGAAGCATTTGGGGACTTTTTCCATGCTGCTGCTGATTCTTTTCTGCAGAGTTTGTGAAGCAAAACTTGTGCAGACCTGTACTGTCAGAGACAATGAAGTAGCTCCACCATCTGGGGTTTTGTGGAATTGCTTACCTTCCTCGATTACACTGGATTACATACATATTTTTTATTTTGCTCCCCTTTTTTTTACAGGTAAGAAAACATATTTAAAATAACAGTCATTATACAGTAAAGCTGTAAACGCAGGTGAGTGATTACATCCAGCTTGGCCTTGTGAGCCATCCAGCAAGAATTTCTGTCTCTGATCTAAGAGGAATCTTTGTTTTACAAGTGTCCCATTGTTCTCTGCTGTGTTACAGCTCACTAAAATCTTTAGAAGTCACTGTCCCGAGAGATAACAGTGAAATGTGAAAGGCTTTATTGCAAAATATTTTTCTGAGATGTATTTATTTATTTCAGCTAAGATAAAGCAGAGTTATTCCTGAAAGACGTGAGTATGAAAAAAGGCAGACCATGAGCAGAAAAGTCTAAGGTTTTGATGAAAAAATTAATAAAGTCAGTACCTTGTATCTGTCTCTTGTTTTTATCTCTAAGACCCTCAGCTCTAGCTCCTTACACCTTGGTTTCAAGTAAAAAGCCCATATGTAAGCATAAATTTCAAGCAGTAGGAAATTCAAAGTAGCAGGAGAGTATAATCAAACCCACACCTTTCCATAGTGTGGCTTTTCCCAGTTACTCCCACGTTAGTGTGTTTCAGCCTCATATTATGCCCCCAAAGTCTTTATTTTTTCACATCCCTCCCTATTTTCCCGAACCCCTCAGCTATGAATTAGTGGACATGAATTAACTGTGAATCCACACAAGCATACAGTTTAAGGCCGGTGAGCGAACTGAGTGAAGGCATGAACTTTTCAGAGCTGTTAGGGAGCTCTGAGGGCTCCTGCTGGCACTGCTCAGGACTCTTCACCAGTAGAGATGTCTGTGAGCCTGTGGGAGTTACACAGGGAGAGAGGGAGAGAGTGGTGCCATGGATGGACTGAGGATATTTTTTTGAACCCCAGCAGTTCTAGTTTTAAGTTCCACTGTACATAGAAAATGTTTATTCCTCTGTCACATGTGGCTTAAGAAGAGCATACCTAGTGCTACAGAGAACGGATGTTTGGTTTTCCTCTTTGACTTGCAGCAGCTAAAATCCCATAGAGAGCCCAAATCTGCCCAAAGAGGTGTTTTACTGGGCATAGTAGGAGATTTGGCATCAGAGCAAAGAGATGAAAGAGGGCAACAGTCATTGGACACATCCTGCCACAAACAAAATAGACTCACTCCCTTTCTTACACAGGAGATGTCACAGAAGCATATGGGCCCTCATGGTTCTATTACTCTGCCACTTCTGTTCCTCCCTCAGCCTTGCTCCCATCCTCCCTAGAAACCTCAGCTCTTCTTTTTGTTGTTGCTGTCTTTGGTGGCACTCTTCAGGATGAGAAGCAAGCAATCCCAACAGAAAAAAAAAAAAAAAAAAAAAAAAAAAAAAAAAAAAAAACATTAATCTCACTTACAGAAACTGTACAAGAAGCAACGATATTTTTAACAGGATTGTTTGGGAATTCTGAGGAATTGTAGACCTTTGCTGGCTGGTGAGGAAATGGGTTTTACACAGCTGACCGTGAGCAGCTGTTCCATTGCCTTCAGTCACACAAATAAATAGAGTATGTGACCTCAGCTATGATCATCTCACTGCTTTGATTAACTGAAGGACCAGTAAGTTTATGTCCTGAAATCAGTGAAACTCAAGCTGATGAGGGAAAGAAGTGGTGTAATGGCAGACACACCATTCATTCCTCTTGGATAGCGGTGGCCTGCATTTCACCTGGTTTTGCTTGGAGAGCAAAGCCCTGCTTTCATTCTGTAACCATGCTTGGTCCACCAAGGCAGAAGTGTATTTTTTGGCAGAACAGAAACCTGGAGTCCGGAAAGTACCCGCCGTATGTAAGAATAGTTAAGAGTTTAATGGATTGACTACTGTTGTGTTGTGTAGGGTTTTTTTCTGGAGGGCTGGGTTTTAATTTCTTGCCTCTCAATGTATCAGTCAAAAAAAAAAAAAAAAGAAGAGAGAAAAAAAAACCCTAGTTCTTAACGTTCTCACAAAGCCAAGTTGAAGAAAAGGAAGCAGTTTGATTTGAGATGAGATCAGCCTTCCAGAAGGACTTTTTAAACCTTCCTAATTTAGTTTGTTTAAGCCCAGTGAAATGAGCTATGCAAAAATAGATAAAAAGTCTCAGCCTTTAAAGAACCAAAATTACCAGAAGCTTCTGCTAGTAGAAAATTCCTCTATTACATATTTGGCAGCAAAGTGCCTGCATAGACAGATGACATGCCATTAGAGTCCTTATAAGTAACCGCTAGGGAAAGCACCTGCTGCAATACAGAAGATGTTGTTAGAAATGCAAAGATCTGATTGAAAAGCAATTTATATTCCAACCAAATGCATAATAAGAGAAGACATACTACCCAGCGCAGAGCTTCCTGCAGAGGAAAGTGACACACAATAGAAAGTAGTTAATCCTGTGGAAATAATTAAACAAGATCAAGGGGAAAATATATTCGGAAATATACAATGCTTAGCCAAAACACGTCTGATTCAACTCAGTGAAAAGGGAGTTTGTTCTCTTGGTCACAGAGTCTCACAATCTAGAAAAATTTTTGAAATTAAGAAATAGAGAGAGGAATATTGAGTCTAATTCAGCAATGAAATCATGCTGTTTGAGTGGCTGTACCTGCCTATTGTCAAGTAAAATGAACACGTGCAGGGACATTCTGGTTTTGTTTCTGAATAAATGATATTACCGCCTTCCTGTCCTAGATACCCCTGTTTCTGAGAGGGATGGGAACAGAGAGAGCAAAGGCTCTTGCAGGCACTTTTTGTACCAGTAAAACAAATGAAGTTGAAGTCAGTCTGTGCTTTCTGCCCTATTTCCTTGCACTGATCTCATCTTGCTCCCCTGGATGTTAACAGAAAGAATCCTATTAAAGCTGGCAGGAGACTGAGTCAGACCCTGGAGTTATATACAAAGAAGTGGGACAGTGATGAAGAAAAGAGGTAAGAAGCCTGGTTGGTGCCACTCAACCCACAGGCAACAAAGGGAAAAAATCCAGGCTGGAAAAGGATAGAGCACAAAGTCTTACAAACTCTGACATGTTGAGTGTCTTCTCACTCCTGAAAGAAGAGAAAGACCCGACAGCTGTGTTTTGGGATAGGCCTTAGGGAAAACGAACAGCTGAACGGATGCTGGTAAGACTACGGGACTTCTCTGCAAGCAGCACTGATGGTCGATAGCTTTCCTTGTTCACTGTCCTGCTCTGGTAGAGTTATGTGTCTGGGCCACACAGCCAACACATGCGGTCACACCAGCCTGTGGTCAAGCCATGTTTAAAAGAAAGGGGAAAGTCCTGAGTGTGGTGGAAGCAGGAACAGACAGGAAGATGGAAATATTGAAGCAAAGAGTTTGTTGATGAGCTCTGCACCACACCTATCATCCAAGGCTTGAAGAAAACTCCAGATAAAGCAAGGAAACGGAGAAGTTTCATATGCAAGTATGTTTGGTTTTTTATCTGTGCAAATCTGCCTTTCACTTCTTAGTCTGTGTGTATTCATATAATCTAGAAGTGCAGTGTCACAGCCAGTGTTTTACTTACCCACCCTGTCACTAAGTCCCTAAAGGGTGAAACCACATAACCTGTCAGGGTGAAGCTCTGGTCAAGGCTGGAGGAGTTCCTGAAGAGACATTTGATGTCCCCTGTGGTCTTGGGACTTCCATCAGCTGGACTGTACTGTCCAGACTGTATGACAGTGTGCTGGCATTGGTATTTCTCCCTTAGGAACTGGGGAATCACATACAGAGCCAGGTCTGGGTGCTGGCTGGGTGTAGCAGAACCAAAGGCTTGTGTCATCCACAGCCTCCTCGCATCCCACTGGTGCTTGTCTGCAGGGGGGATTCACCCGGGGCTGTGGCTAATTCTGGATTTTTCCTTTCCAAGGTCTGATGCCCAGCTCATTACAGTAATTTCAGTGGTCACCAGTGCAGTCCTGAGTATCTGCTCACAACTCAGTTGCTGAATAAGTGACTGTGGGCTCTTTACCTCTGAGTGCTTTTGCAAACAGAAGCCAGAAAAATGCTTCCAAAATGATAACAGTCAGAATCTGAGTGCAATCTGCAAGTCAGACAGGAACACAAAGAGCATTTCATCTCCTTTGTGATTAAGAGTGAGCCTGACACATGGAAAACAACCAGACCACACAGACAAAGGAACACTGGAAATAATAACCTTTAAAGAAGCACATCTGAAAAATATAACTCTTCCAATGTTTAAATTTGCCTAGTGAGTACAGATGCCAAGTGCATTTCAGGAATAGCTCGGCAATGACTGAGTGCAACATTTAATTAAGTGATTATATAATCAACCCTCTGTTTTATGAAGCAATAATTCAGTTCCCAAGTGGGTAAGCTATGAGGCTGAAGGCCGGGTAGTTTATCACAATGAGGGAATCCGATTACTGCTGAGGAAAACAGAAGGGCAATGATGTTATTGTTAAAATACTAGTTTAATTAATATACAATTACTAACTTTCTTTAAAAAAAACCCAACAACAATAAGCAAAGCAATACATAGCCTGCCAGAAAGATGATGCTTCCTTCATTTTCCATGTGGAAGGGGTGGTTATTTATGGCCACAGAGAATGTGCGGGAAGTTAATGATGTCACACAGGCAATTTATTGGGGATAAAATTACAAGAGTCATTTTATCAGGGAATGATATAGTTCTCTTCCTGGAGTATAAGTAGACAAGAGACCTGACTTATGCTGTAAAAGAGAGATCAGACAAGGTAACTTCATTGCTAGAAAGCTTTACACTGGATTATTAATAATAATTTCACTAAACCAGAAGTTCTAGCCCCATTAAGCTGTGACTTCACATACACTAAATATATGCTCACAGAGATCTGATCAGCAGTTGGTGAAAATACATATAGTATCAATGGTATATATGAAGTTGTACCAGCCACATGACTTGCTCAGAGAAGGAAGTGACAACTTGTACAAACACGGTACCAGAAGAAGACAGAGAAAGAATTGCATTCATTTATATTCAATTATTCATATCTGGGTTCTGCTTACAGTTCTGTTTAGATTACTTTATTAGAGATTTCAGCAAATTAGGAATAAGCAGAGAGGGCATTCTTGAAAGAGAATCAGAGTAACGTGGATGAAAGAACAATTTACTGCAATATGGAGCATCAGAACCACGGGGAAAGCAAAAGAAGAAAAGAGGAAAATGAGTATGAATTTGGGAACTCAGCTGGATATTGGCACAGGACAAGAAAAAAAAAAGGAAAGAGATGCAGTGATCACTGTGATTAATATATGCAGAGTGCAGACTTCAGAGCTGAGTGAATAATGACTTTAGGAAGGTGTGAAATCTTTTCACTGCTGCTAGTGCATTTACAGGGGGTCAGAAAATCCATGTGCAGAGTCAGCATTTCTGAGAGGCACCTGAGAAGATATCCCACCTGCTTTAAGATATCTGGATGAAAAGAAGGAAAGCTAAAAGCCAAAAGAGTCTGAGCACTGAATTAAGTCCATTGCAGTAAATTCCACTTTTACTGTGGCAGTAGGATATTAGGGGCTGTATTACAGACTGGGTTCCCAGGATGGACAGTTCAATGGACTGCATACCATGTAATCATTGATTCCGTGCCTTGAAACAGAGTTTATAGGGAAAGCTGCTGGGGGAAAGAGCGCTAATATAGACTGAGAGTAGTTACTAAAATGAGGAGGAAAACTATTAGGTTGCAATCATTTTATAGGAAAGTGTTCTTAAGTGAGGAAAAAGGAGTTTATGTTCCATGTAGAAGAATCCCCGCAGAACAGTTTCAGCTTATTAGTACTAAATTGACCACAGCAAATGAGTGCCACTATTGTCAATGACCTGGCATTTTATAAGCACACTGGGGCTCAGTTTTAAACTATTTTACACACATAAAGAATGTGAGATGGAAGGTGAATGCAAGAAAATCTACCCAGCAGTTGCAGCTTCAAAGGCTGCTGCAGAAGAGTGTTCTCCAGGGTGCACACATAAGTACAATGGAGATTTGCTTTGCTTCTGGACTCTGGCCACTGGCACTGAAACAGGAGGCTTGAATAGAACAGTGATAGCCCATAACAGGGAAATCATTAGGGCTATGAACAAGTTGCTAAACAATGAGGAATTTAACCCTTCTGAAAGAGGAGCCACTGAAGGCATTTAGAAGTGGGAAACTAACAAGAAGAATCGGTGTGAGGGAATGAGCTGGTGAATGAGACAGGTCCTTTGTGTCACAGCATGGCCTGGGACTTTTCTGTGCTGCATCCCAGAGATTTCCCACGGCCACCCTAGTCTCTGCTCTGCCTGCTGGGGCTACAGGACAAGCTCAAGGGCCACTCAGCTGGACCTTCTAGTCGGGAACATCACAACTCCCATCACTTCATATTCTGAAGTTATGCCACAACAGAATAACTTGTCATGGCCGTGGTGAGTGCTCTACCAGCTTCTTTAATGCAAGTGCAGCAAATCTGCCGGGTATGTCACCAGGCATGATGACCCTACAGCCTGTATGATCTTGTCCCTCTGTGTCCCTGCTCCAGCAGATGAAGAGGAGCTGCCATACCATAACCTAGATGAAAAACCATGTAAATTATTTACTAAATGATGCATTGCAGCATTCTCTGATGAGGTTTTATGGGTTGTGTCAATAATCACAGTACAATTCCCTTCATCTAAAGCCTCTTGCTAATGCTGATTAAACTCTGTGTACAGTAAATCTAGATTTGAGGTTTCAACATTCATAGGATTTCAGATGTCTAACTGGCAATCAAATAGCCAAAGCAGAATAGGTAGTAAGCCACAGGCAACACAGAACAGATTTTGATGCCACTTTCAAAGTGCTGACAAATATTAACCTACCAAGACAAATATTAACCTCCTGTCCAAACTATCAATCAAGAAGTAGTTGATACACCAACACCAAAGAGCGCCAGATACTTTTAGGCACCTCAAATTTATTACACTTCAGCATTTTCCTTCTCAAAAGTTTTACAAAAGTTCTGAATTTTTAACTCAGATTTTAAAATGCACTGAGCTTCCCAAATATGATGTCTAACAATGTTAATGATGGCTGGTTTCAGAACTCCCAGTAGAATTTGTATGCAATTAATGTTCTCCTTCTCTGAACAGAAACCTAGAGGTTTGCAAAACACACCATATGTTTGTCAGTTTGCCAATGAATCAAGATGTTTTTGCAGCCTTCTGAGTTTCAATAATTAATGGTAATGTCTAAAACCTAAATCACAGTTCAGAGGCTCAGAACAGAACTTTTGCCATGTCCAGTGTTGTTCAGCATCAGCAGAGTGAGAAATTTCAGGTGAGAAATTAAACGTTTATACTAACTCCCAATTTTCCCTTCCCTGCCTTGTCTCCTACCCCATCACCCTTGCTCCTTCCCAGATATCTGACTGGGTTCCTGCAGAAGGCTTAGGTATTATGCAGAGTAATGCCATTACCTGCAGTCCAGGCTTTGGTCTCAAACATCTGAATGCTCAATACTCCAGTGTAATCTACCTAGGTTGACTTGATCTTAGTGACTAAGTGATGCCTGAAAACATACTTTACATGTCTGAAAACATACTTTATTCTCATCAAGTAGCTTGTTATTCACTTTAGCAGACTATTAGCAATCAATTAATGCAACAAAGTTAAGCAAACAAATCAGGTCTTAAAAATCATGTTCACAAGCAGGAGGGCTAATTTTTACGAGGCGTGTATTTTCAATTATTATTTTTAAATGTAACTGCTAGAAAGACAGGTCCAAAAGAGAATACTTAATGTTAATGCCTCATATACTCATTTTCTTCACCCTGGGTTAATTCTTCTGAGACCTCCTATGCTTCCACGCTTGTGCATGAGCACTCCTGCCTTAGCTGTGACTTTTGGAGTAGGTTTCTTTTCTTTGAGGTGATGATTTTGCTTTTTGCTAGGTTACTAAAAGTCTTTTCCTTTTTGTTGATTCCCAGCTGATCTGACCTATTCCAGTCTTTTTCCCCAGAAAGATCTAAATTTGCAGTTCAAGATGGCTGATAAAGGATCAGGAAATTCCTTAACTATCTATGATGTGCTGGACTGCTTCCCCTCATTTTCCCCTCCAGAGCAGAAGGGCTGCAGGAAGTGTTCTAATAATAATGATAATGTCACCAGCCCTTCAGCTTTGGAATTATAAACGTCACTTGAAAAGGGTTATTCTTTAATTTGGCTAGTATCATGCTCATTTTAAATTATTCATACAATGGTTAATGTGTACAATCAATGAATTTAATTTATATCTACCCTGCCATATATGTTAGCAGTTTCCAGGATCAGCATATTTTTAATAAAGCTGTTGATTTTCCTCAAGTGCACCACAATAGTGTTGATGCCATGTTGACAGGAGAGGACGTGTGCTTTAGGACTTACTAGTTTTAATAATACCTTCCGATACTGCCCATCCACAGAACATGGGTTTTCTTAGAAATATTTGAATACTTCCTTCAAGAATCAACCAATTGCTACTGCTTGACAGAGGCATGGGATATACCAGCACCATTTAGGCAACCATCATCTTTTCCACTTCTAGGGTAAAAACACTCCCTAGCAGCATGTGGCATGATATGCAGAACCAAGCGGACAGGAACCACTATGAGATTTCTAGACAAAAGCAGGGTTCAAACCTTATCATGAGAACTGAGGCACAAGTAATCACAGATATTTCATTCTGTGGTCTCTCTTTCCTTTGAAAGATGACACAGTCAGCAGCAGCAATAAAAGTTGCTGGGTTAAACCATCTCTGAATATTTCTAGGTTTCCTATTCAATGTCTACTTGCTTGCAGTCCATTCTTTACTAAATTGATGTAGCAGTGCTAATGGAGTGCCCAGTATGAAAAAAAAATGTTAATGCTAAGTATGGCTTGCACCAATGAGGTTTATTTCAGTTTGGAGCTGGCAGCAGAAATCCCAGTATAGATAACATCTAAATCCTATTAAGCCTCAATGAGAGACAATATTATTAAGATACAACCTTGGCTGCAGGAAACACAAAGGTTTTCATTAAATATTCACTATCTGTTTTGTAAAAGCTATATCCAGTCCACATCCACAAGGTCTTTTTAATCCAATTGTAATCCCAAAAGTTTTGGTTTTCTTTTTGACAGTCCAATTCTCAGCTCCGTGAAAACAGCAATGAAAAATATCTCCCCATAAGCCCAGGCTCCCAATTCCCCTTATTAGGCTCTCAACTGCTTGCCCTATTTCTGCCTGGAGGACCACCTTTCCACACTTCTGCGATGCAGTGGGTACACCAGACAAGGAACAGCTGGGCAGAAAAATTCTGAGAAACACAATTTTCCAGCAAAAATGCCCATTCAGCAAAAAGGATGGTGATTTTCACTCACCTTGCAAGGGCTGCAGCAGAGCACTGTCTGCCTTCCTGCCAGCTCACCCTCTCCCCTCCTCTTTCTGGTAAACTTAGCAATCATCTAAATCCTGGAGGCTGAAAGAGCTTCAGGTTTCCCAGGTAGAGACCATGAGCTCAGAAGCCCTTGTGGCTGCAGGTCATCGACCAGGATCTGCAGGGCTGCTGGGGCCCAAGGGCAGAAGGGAGCCCCGCAGTAGGAAGCAGGAGAAGAGGTGACTCCTGGATATCAGAACTTGAACTCCCCCAGCGATGCTTCCTTCTGAAAGCCTTGAAGAGAGAAATTTTTGATAGTTTTATAATTGTTTAATTCCTTTAAGGAAGTCCCTGCTGTGGTGAATTTATTAAGTTGTTTGCGTTTTTTTTTTCTTGGTCTGAATTTCCTGGAGAATGGACAGCCTAGCATTAGTCTGGATTCACATAGCAAAGTATTTTTCAAAGCATTTTTTTTTCATTTTAAACAAAGTCAAACTTCTAGAATTCTATTTCAATTAGAGCTGAAAAATTATCATGGGAGCAGAGAGAGAACAAATACACTTAAAGACAAGAAGTCCAAGAATTTCTCCTGTATGGAGAACTGTTCTGTTGCTGTACAGCTGCCATCATTACTTTTAGGTCATCCTTTTCTCATCTATCCATAAGTACCACCCCTAGGAGAAGGGGGTAAGAAGACAACACCTACTCCAGGATGCCTGCCTGACACAAAACCACCTCAAGGCCCTGGATATTCACAACCAGAAGCCTGTTTTAAACTTGCACTTAGGTCTGATCCAGGCCTTCAGCTAGTTAGAAAAGAAGTTAAAGGAAGTGAAAAAAGTTGGAACTGAATTTCAGAAAAAGCCTGAATGTACTTTGCTTTGCATTACTTAACATCGAGCAGAGCATGGGCAAGCCGGTCCACAAGATACATCCACCCCACATGCTCTGAATTCTGCAAACAAGAGCCCACCAAAACATTTCCTGTACATGCCTGTTGCTGTTTCAGAGTTGTCAGGGTTCCCAAATTCAGTACTACAGATTAGAAATTCAAAGAGGAAACAGTCACTGCAGTCTTCAGGAAGAACTGAGAGAATTAAGTGTATAAACCCTCATGGACTCCCACTATTTGATGAAGGCACAAAAATGGGCAAAGGCAAGCAGATTTCAATGCTGTCAGATGGAGAGGAATAGAAAACTTGTTCTCTGAAGCTGAAAGGATCAAAGAAATGCTATCACCCTGCAAAATGTTCTTATACATGCGAAGTGCAAGAACATGTTTAGCAATGACATGCCTGGGACTGTACTGAGAGGTCAGGACTCTGTGCCTGGTGTGGTAAGAGCAGCCCATCATTGTGCTGTTGTGTGGTGCTGCCAATGGCCAGCAAAACGGCTGTGCCACTGTTAACAGGCCTGGGTGAGGAGAGACCCACTGCTCCCCGGGGAATGCAGTGAAGGAACCTGCCACCAAAGCCTCCATGGGAGCAGCCTGATGCTCCTGGGGCAGTGGGAATAGCAGACGAGGAGGAGGTGGCCCTCCAGAGCATCCTTGGAGGGTGATGACTGCTGCCATGGCAACAGCATTTACATGGATGGAGAGGAGAGAGGCACCAGCTGTGGTCGGGTGACTCATTTTTTCAGTTTTTTGCAGCAGAGCTGCTCAAACGTAGTACTGTTTTGCTGGGTCAGAAGGACAAAAGGGCAGATGCCAGTGGTACCACCTGGGCAGCTCTGGCTGTGGGCACCAGCAATGCCATTCTGAGCACAGGATGCTCCCAGCCCCTACTATTCCCAGAGCCCTCTTGCACTCTTTTCACTTGTTTAACACAATCCTTCCTTGCCTTCTGCAGATATGAGATAAAAAGAATTACTAAAGTGTCCCCATGGTTTTAATCTGCAGATCATCGGCATGGTCTCCTCTCAGCCACACCAGCACAGACACCTGTAGCTTTGTCCCCACTCCAGATTTAGTTTCTTATAATCAAACCCCTCCCCAAGACAGTTCTGCCCTGGATCTTCTTAGATTAAACTCAGCCCTTGGCACAATCACCTAGGAGTTCAACGTGCAAGTCTAAACCAGGCTCCATTCACTCCGAAAGGCACCTGCAGGAGGTGAGTTATCTTATCCACAGATACAGAGATGACACATATTCTGGAAATGCAAGTCCTTAGCACCAGATAGGATAAATTGCCCTCTAAGGGCAACCAAGAGCCACTACTCATCCAAATTAAAGTGTAATATTCAAAGCCTAATGTCTGATGAAGTTACTCATCTGCAGAGTAATGTTGCCTACAGACCTACTGAGTCTCATTCATCTCACACAATTTACTCGCATTTCTTGCTCCCTGTAGCTGCAACAATGGCTCACATTTTTAGAGCTGTGCTACAGCCTCTCATCTGCTTGAGGATCCCATGCCAGACACAGCTAAAGACGGCCCTGCCTCCTCGTTGCAAGATGCCAGCAATGTGTTTCTCCCAGACAGAAATTATCTGAGCAATGCGATTAGTAATCGTACCTATAGGGCACATTCTGAACTCCAGTTACTGTGTGATTGCCCACAGAGTCCATTGAAACTCAAATAACCCATTTCAGTACATTTACCAATTATCATGCAAGGATGGGTAAGAAACAATTTGCTGCTTAAAATCAGCAAATGAAATCAAGACAACTTTCATCATTATGAGTTTCATTTGATTTTCCTGGACTCCAGATGAACTCCCATCCCCCAGATCAGAAGTCACGAGTGATTAATATATATATTCTACTGAAAGCCACCAAGGGCACTAAATTAAATCTGTGGTGCTCTCTCTCACTCACCCCCACACATAAATGGTCTGGAAGCCTATGCAAGGCTTCCCATTGGTGTGAGATTGCCAGCCAGCCTAAAAGCTATTAGTACTGGTTAGAGAGTCGCAGAATGATTTAGCAGAATTTTAAATGACTGCTGCAGCAGCGTGCTCCACACTGGAGACTGGACGCTCTCCTTGGAAATGCATTCGGAAAATGCTTATGAATGTTAAAGTTATTTGACAGATCTCTTTGTGTCTTGTTTTTTTTAAGGATCCAAACTCACGCACATGTACACTATCTTTCCGTGATTTACCATCAAACTTCCCGTTTAAAAGAATGATCATGTGTAATGCAAATGTTGTTCATTTCAACCCTTCCTGTCAGCTACCTCTGCCAGTGGTTGCTGTGCAAATGAATGTTTTCGCAAAGGTCACAGGTCTGCTAACATATCAAAGGGCAATTCCAGTAACAAGTGATCGTTGTACATCATGTATATTGCACTGACTCACAGCCCAGGTCCACCAAAAGCACACACTACTGAAAGTCGATTAGATTGAGACAGAGAAACCCTGGAATCTCCCAGGACCTTCAGCACCACCTCTTCTGACATGTAAAAGAAAAGCATTTAACAGCACATATATTCTTCTGTTCACCCAGATGGTTTTAAAGGATCTTTCTCATCGGCACACTGGAAAGAAAAAAACCTGACAGCATAGAAACCGGAGTCACCTTTGGATCTTGAACTTTGAAATTCCAGTTTTTCCCAATGAAGACCAGGAACTGTAAGAATCACTGAGGATGTGAGAAACGGGACATACAGTTATCTTTCAGACGTCTGCACAGAGTAAAAGCCATCTTCAAATTGAATCAGTCATTTGTAGTTTCCTTCCCAGAGTAGTAGATTGAACTAGAGGCATTCAGAGAGTACGATTCTGCCCAATCCCACCAACCTCAGCCACCATCTTGACAAATACTTTATTTCATTAGGTCACTCGAGTTAAGGAGAAACCTTTTCTCTTTCAAATGACAAGAGAACTTGCCCTGAGAAGTTGTGGATGTTACATGGGGCTTTGAACAACCTGGTCTAGTGGGAGGTGTCCCTGCCCATGGCAGGGGGTTTGGAACTCAATGACCTTTAAGGTCCCTTCCAACTCTAACCATTCTATGATTCTACAATTTGATTGAATTTGAATGACTCTGACAAGTGATGTGGTGCCAGGGCTCTCAGTACATTTGAAGAAAAGAGCAGCTACTTGATTTTGGGTTTTGGTGGACTTCTCTGATCTTGACAAAGGGCAGCAAGGCCTCTGAGGAGGCTGACTGACCTGGGTAGGTGAGCTGACAAGAGAAAGCTCTGGTGCAATCCCTCTCTTTGTGAAATGCAACACCACCATACAGGGACATTTGGGGAACATCACTGCTCCCTGAAGCACTCTCCAGCTTCTCCCTCCCACACAAAAATGTGCCCTTGAAGACTGAGGATTGTTTGAGGAATTAAGCATTTGCCCACTTTGTGTGGGGGACGGTACTCCAGGTGGGTTCTCACGAGAGCAGAGAGGTAGAACCACCTCCTGCGACCTGCTGGAGTCAGACCCTTAAATTCTCCTGCATGCTTTTCTTTCCTCCTTTTGGCTTCCAGTCCGGCTTGGGGCTGATTCCTGGCATCCCTGCCCTGAGTGAGGGTGGACAGGACTGGAGGAGCTGGAGGAAGGGTACAAGTTTCCCTGGTCCAGCACACCTACTGACCCACGGTGAGCAATGGGTCAGCTGCCCCAGCGCTTTTCACAGTTGAAATTGTGTCTCGGCATCGGCTTTGGCCTGGCTCCAACTTCACATTTTCTCAGTTGGCTAAGCCATTTATTCATTCTCCTTGTTATTTTCTCCACTTTTTTCTTGATACCATGCCACAAGGTTTTTCATCTTAGGGCCAAAATCAACTACACAGACTCTTCTGATCCCATGATAGAGGGAATGTAATAGCCATCCCAGGGATCTGTCTGACATTAGTCTGAAGACTTCCTTGCTAAAATACACAAATATGATTTTAAAGGAGCTGATACAAATAGGACTTTGCATTTTTTGATTTCATGCAATAGGGAGGGTTTTGTTTTACTCTCCTGTGCCTGTGGAGATGTGGCAGCTTTAGTTGAGCCTGATCTTGCAGTCAGAAAGGGGGAAAAAGCCCACCAAATATATTTTCAAGATGTAAATGTCCACAATTAAATTCACTGGCAGTTGGAAACAAGACCTAATTAGGGTTACGATGCCTTACAAGTAGAGAATATATTCTCTTGTATGTCTTTACTATGGCATACTATTTGTATTTATCTGGCCTCTGTTTGTGTTTAACACTTTCTGCAAATCTGCATGGAGACAGCAAATCCCGGTCCAGGATCCAAGGTCCAGCAGGCAGATGGCTAGCTGAAGAAATATGAGGAGAGGTCCATAACACAGAACATTTGGAGGGAAAAAAAAAATAACCAAGTTGCGGAAATAAAACATCTCCAAGCTCAAATGAAGTACTGAACTTGTAATCAGTTATAGAGAGGTTAATCTCTTCCTCTCTTCGTAATTGTGCATATATATATGTACACACACACATATGCCAGACTGTAAAAAGCTGTAGGAACATGCTGACTGTGTTTCAACTGGTGTAGATTTGTGTATCCTTTGCCTAGAGACTGGCTTTCACTTCTGCTGAGAACATCAGTTAAGTCTGTAAAACACACAGGTACTATTGTAGTGTATCTTCGTGAGTCTTCCCAACCCCGGCTTTTACTGCTGAGCACAACATCAGAGGGTATGGGCCATCCCTTTGGTCAACTGGGGTCAGCTGTCCCAGCTGTGCCATCTCCTGGCTTCTTGTGCCCCACAGGCTACTTGCTGGCAGGGCAGCATGAGAAACAGAAAAGGCCCTGATGCTGCATAGGCACTGCTCAGCAATAATTAAAACATCCCTGTGCTATCAACACTTTCGCTTGTTAATATTGCATGCAACTGTTTGTCTTGCTGGTCTCAATGTTTTGACAGAGAGAGCCAGATACCAGCCAGCTCCAGTTCACACACGTAAGGCAGGAGGGAGGAAAGGATCGGCTACAAAAATCCTTGGAAATAATTTTACACCCTTCCTGAATCACAGTGGGAAGCACAGTCCTCCTTCACTGCCTGCCAAGGGAAAGGGGGTGCCAAAGTGAAGACAGGCAGCAGCACCATCACCATCAGGGCTAGGAGAGGCAAGTCCCACACTGGTTTTTCTAAAGAGATGGATGCAAGAAGGAGCAATGAGTGGATCTAGTAGCTTTCACCTTCCCACTGGGCCATGTGTCCCCCAGCAAAGCTGATAGGAAACCCCAAAAGGCTGCAGAGGGTCTTGAATTGGTATTCAATTCATTGTTCATTCATTTCAGCAGCATTCTGTGGCTGATACAAGTCAAATACATTTTATGGAACCTCAGGAGAAGTTTTAAAAGGAATAAAATCCATGAGCTAATCAGTCTATCCAAACTCTGGGGTTTTTTCCACACCTTGGTCTCTCCTTTCAGAATGCTCCTTCTGAAAATCTCTCTTTCCTACTTTCCACAGTCTACAAGAAATAAACAATAAGTTTATTTCTTTTTACCAGAGCAGTATCAACTACAAGAGTTTTTGCCATCAGATCATTTTTTTATGGACAATGTAGTAGAGCTCTCAACAAGAACAGATGTGTGGGAGGGTTGAAGAAAAGGCCAAGCAGCTAGTGCAAGCAGTATTTAGGTCCTTACCCATGAGTAAAGCCAGAAATCTCCTTGACACTTCACAGGCAATGCTGCTCACAAGAAGCTGTGCATCCCAAATAGAGCAAAAGGCTTTGGAAGGCTGATGGGAGAACCACACAGCCACAGTAACTGCTGGCTACTTTCGTTTCACACGCGCACACTCAAAGCGGGGATGGGAAGGGCACTTGAAAAACTGAAAATCTGCTGCTGCTATTGTTGCAAGTTTCATTAATTAAAACAAAACAGAAAAAAAAAAAGAAAGGAACAAAAATGCCATTTGCCAACATTGTCATTCCTTGCTGCCCTGTAAATAAATATAACATCTATTTGTCACCACGGAAACAACTTTCACGGCCCAAAGTATGCAGAGGAGAAGTCTGAAGAAATAAGCAAGTATCTCACCTAGGATTTTATGTCGTGTCTCTCCTGTAAGTATTTGCACTTTGGTGTTTTTTTTTTCTCTCTAGCATCCAGGCACACTTATTTTAGAAAGGGAAGAATGTATCTTAGAGACAAAGCTTAAACCTTTGCTTAACAGGCTGCTTCTACTGTGCCCAGCACGTTCTCCCTCTCTCCTGCCAGGGGCGGATTTGTAAAAAACTACCTTATTTGTACATCTAGAAGGCACTTGTTTCTCCAGGGACACTGCGTATGTTCTCATCTTACGCATCGAAGTTAGAAAGACATTGCCATGAGCAACACAAAACAATATATTGATTTACATCTACGAAGCTCTTCTGCCCATGTTGTGTAGGCAATCACCTGGAGATGTGACAAATATGTTCTGTCCTTCCTGGAGGACTGCAATGCCACCGACAAGGACCTGCCCACCTTGCCTTCTTGGAGACAGGTGCCCTCTGAGGTGGCAGTATGCTGGCACCACCAAGTAAAGTTTGACTTTAACTCTTCAGCAAAGCAATTAGGTGCATTTAAGACTAAATTCTAAAGAGGCCTCCAAATCAAGCTCTTCTGCTAGCACCACGGGGAGAGAGAAAAAATGTATTACCTTCTGTCAGCTTCTCTTGCATTAATGAAATCTCTTAAATGCTTTCACCCACTCTTCTTCTGTTTCCCTACAGGAAAAGTGGAGATATGTGCGTAGGAACCAATACTTCAACTGGATGTGCCCAAAAACATTCTGATGCAGATAAAAACCGTGAAGGAATTCACCTGAATTCCAGACTGCTAGTAATGGTCACTGGACAAGACTTAGAAGGTTTTGACAGGTAAAAAGTCATCAGGTTAAGGGTATAAAGTAAATTTCCTGCCTTCATAAAATCTCAGCTCTTGCAGCTTTTTACATCTTTCCACAGAAATATGTATGAGCAGCACACGACTACAGATCCAAACCTGAGATTCTCCATTTAATTAATTGGTTTATTTTGGTGAGGACCAGTGGAGGATCTCCTGGTTTTCACCAGTGTCATAGAGAGGAAAACTGATTCCTGAGAAACTTCTTTATAGTGTTGATTTCTCTTCAGCCAAAGAAGTGTAATTAAGCTAACAAAGTGCCAATGAATATGGAGCCCGTTTCACTCCTGCACCCCTCTGAGCAGCACAGGGGCAACACCTGATTACTTCTTTTCTTATTTTTTATCAGTTTGTCACTTCTCTTTTGGAGTGCAAGAGCTCCTCTTAAACTTCACACACACACCACCCTCTTTTCTAGTAAAACTGTTTTTTCTTCATCATCTTCCCACAGGGTGCCAGTGCCAGTCTCTCACATCCAGAGGTCACCTCCTTGCCTGAGATACAGCCCAAGCCACGCTCCTGCAAATGAGCCAGAGCAAAGCAGGTACACGCTTTTGGAGGAGTTAGCATGTGAAGTTTGAGTCCGTGCTCAGCTTCAGCATTTCTGCATTTCTGCTTTCCTGCATTTTTGGGGGTGTTTTTAAGATTCTTTCTTTCCCTCTTATCTCCATGTCGTCGGACACTCTCCATTAATGCATCTCTATCTTCTTTCCACAGATGGGTATCTGTATCCTGCTTTTATTTCTGTCATGTTGCTCTTCCTCTCCTTCTTAAGCAGCATAATTTCTTCTTCTCATGTAAAGTGGCTTTTGGCTTTTTACCCATCTTCTTCCTTCTAGACTTGAGACTATGCACATACCAACGTACAAACGTGTAACTATCCATCACTTTTAGGTAAGTAGTCTTGATTTATTCAGTGTGAGAAAATAGTTTGTCTACACCCATTTTTCCAGTACCAACCTTCATCTGTTGCTTTTTTTCTCATGCCCTTGACACAGCTGATAGTACATGACCAAGTAATACCTTTCCAACTGTTAACAATTTTTTTTTTTTTTGCAAAATGCTGAGGGTGGATAAAAGTTCCCCTTTGGATACATTTCTTTTTAAAAAAGTTCCTTACATACTTCCTTTATTTAGGAAAATGTGCATAAACTGAAAGAAATAATGGAATCACATTGGCAATGAACAAAATAGAAAAGAAATAAAGGTGTGTAGGGTGGTATATTTTTGCATTGTCGTTGACTTTGGGAAAAAAAAAACCAACCACCTTTTGGCTTGTAAAAAAATCCCCTTTTCTCCTACAGGTTGCAAATAGAAAAATGGCCATTTTTTTTTTCAATATTATTTCTTGCTGGTCTGTGCACACCTGGAAAGTCAGAGGTAGTACTGGTGAGATGCAGCTATGCTGGCTGATCTTCGGTAAAAATCTGGTGAAGCTTTTGCTTTCACTGTACTCAATTTCCCAAAGTACTCTTGACCTCTCACTTTCAGGAACATTAAAATTCATTGAGTTTATCTATTTTTTTTTATTAAAAAAGGAAAAATGGCACACTTTTTTAGCCTGTGATTAGGAAGTACTCGTTTATTTATAGACCCATTTGTTGCCTAAAAGCATTTCTTTTACATAATTGCTTCCTCAGACTGTTTGCTTATGTCGATCAGAAAACGTATTTTGGAAGATTAGGTCATTTGTACTTGTGCAAATCTGAGCAATAATTCAAATAAAGCAAGGTCAGTTTAAATGAATACTATATCTAGCACAGGGATAAACCTATTAAATTAAAATCACTGAACGTAAGACTCTGCTGATCAGGTACTTACAGTGGAAAATGTCAAACGAAGATACTTTCTATTTACTAATTTATGTCAACGTCGCAAAGATGAGATGAAATCCTCTTTGAAGTTGAAAGGTGGTTGGTACATATCAGAAGGTCAAATAGGAACTGCTTTCCAGTTGGCAGCAAGTTAATGCTACTTCTGTTGGTCATTGTAAGTAGCTATAGAGTTGAATGTTGTTTTTTTAAAAAAAGAACAAACCCTAAAACTCAGGAGTGGTAAACAACCCTGCCAGCCAACCAAAGGAGCTGGGTTGATCTCACTGTTAAGTATGCATGTGTATGTAGAATTGCATAACAAGACATAAAATTCTTGTCCCAATAGGAACCATGTTGTCTAAAAATTTGAGTTCACCCATTTTTGATGCTCTTTCCCGCAATCTCAATGCTTGGAAAACACTTCTTGATGATTTGCACTGCAGGCTGGTCTTTGATCAGTGCCCCGTGTCCAGCTGCCTGGTGAGCCCACTCATGATGCAGCCAGTGCACACTGGATGCAGCCAGGACAGCCTTGGTACACACTGGACATGGTGCATGGCACGGTACCACCCTGCCCATTCTGACGGGCTGCAGATGTAACCCTCCAAATTCATCGCGTGTCTCATCTGCTCTGTGATGCTCCAGTTACCTTTTACACAAACAATCCCTCTTGACCTCCTGAGACATGGAAAACTCTTTTTTTTGCCCCAGTAAAACCTCTCGTTAGTCAGGAGATGGCAGCAGTCCCAATGCTGAGATGATGCATCCACAGAGAGGCTGTGTGGTTTTTCTATACTTGGTTCATCAAGAAGGGATAAGTCGTAATTTGTAAACAAAATTGAGTTTAAATAAATTTTCGTGATGCATTCTGCTTCAAGTATCCCCTAAAATGTATCACTTAAAGCTAGCATTAGAAGAAAATGCTATTAAGAGGGCATGAGGTAAACTCATTTAGTTGCTCAAATTGTATCACGCAATGAATTAATATGGTAATGTATCTTCAGAGACCAGCAGTAGATAATAGAGGTGAGCAGAGGTTTTCTAGCTTGGCTTCGGAAAGGCAAAAGTAATTTATCATTCTGTTGCAGTTTTGGAGGGAAGCATTCCTCATTTCTTCTGACTCTCCCTCTGAAATTCTCATAGTTTCATTTTTAAACCATCCAGTTTTTGAGGTTATGCTTTCTTTTTATTTCAGACAGAGCTCCTATTGAATTCAGTCGCACATAGCTTCCCCTGGAGAAGCAGAAAGCACCAGACACTTCTAGTTTCAACCTTGCACTTACAGATTTTAAGGGGCTACAGCAGCCTAGCCTAGGACTTGCCTCTCTTGGACTTTCAGCTCACTTCTCCAGCTAGCATAATCAGGATATGGAAAGAATAAAATAATACCTTTTTTTTTTCCTTCTGCTGCCAGGGTGAGACTTCAGCTATGATCGGTGGTCTATGAATAATCCCACTCCTTTTCTTATGGTCACACAAACACGTATTATGTCTTCATTACTTAAGTGCATTGTCCTATATGAGACTATTTTTAATTGATAGGAAAAAAAAAAAGCCCTTTTGACCTTATTCAAAGGAAACATCGCCTCTTTGATGCTAGCCATATATTAAGCTAATATAGCCTGAGTGCCCAATGTGTTTGTCTCGGGTAGCATTCTCTCAGGTTTCAAACAGGGAGAGAAAAGAAGGGAAATCTAATTACTAAACTATTGGCATCAAGGCGGACACTGTAATTGCTAAAAGGCATATCAGAGAGAAGGATTTTATTGTGCCATAACAGTTGGAGAAAGCAGAAAAAAACCCTGATACAACTGAAAAAGAGGGAAATCTGGTTGCCCGGATCAGAATGTCATCTGATGCTATAGTGAGAAAAACATCTTCAAAGGAATTCAGTGAAGAAGAAAAAACTTCAGAGCAGAGAATAAAACCTGCTGTACAAATATATACTAATTAACCTCACTAATTTGGCTGTATAATTAGCTAGTGTCTCTGTTTTTCCTTTTGTTTTTTTAACTTCAAGCAGCGCACAGCAGCAGCAATACAAAATATTTTACTTTGCCCTGTGTTTGCTCAACACTGGCAAACAGTAGGCATCTCCTCACAAACAAGCTGTCACAAATTACTCCTTGTTTGGTGGTGACATCCTTGGTCTACATCATAGCTACAGGAAGCCTAATCAATTATGCTCCTAAAATGAAATAAGAGCTCTGTGGTGCCAGGGGCATAGCTCATAAAATTAATTACGAGGCAAGTTTACATATTGAAGTACCAGTTTATGGAGGGACTAATAACTTTTGATGAGACTTTGACAGGATATTACTCATAAAGATTATGAAAACACAAAAGTCATTTGCAATTGGCTACTCTTGGCTTGCGTCTCACAGCTGCACGTCCCGGCCATCACCCAGGGTCTCTCCCTTTCCTTTGTCAAGTGCAAACAAAGATACCCAATGATCCTGCAATATCATTACTCATACGGAGAGCACAGAGCGGTATCCCCCTTTGCTGCCCGCATCCGCTCAGGCAGTCTCCCATCCCTTTCCCTCTCCCTCCTACAATTCTACGTTGCTTCCTGTAGATTATGGCAATGAGGGGAAAACAGAACTCAAGATTTTTTTAAGACGAGGCAACCCCTACGATGAAAAAGCTGGAATGCTATTATGCGCCGCAGTATGGACAAGGCTGCAGGGTGAGCCCTGGGCTTCCAGGGAATCCAACCAGGAGCGAGACTTCGCAACTGCCCCAACCTCAGGGCATTTCCAATGGCTGATAATGGGAAATAGGATTCCTCAGGCATTGGTGTTCGCTCAACTGTGGAGCATAAAATGTAAAAGGTGAATAGTGACAGATGGCAGATCTTTGGGGGAAAGAAGTAATTTTAATGGTAGAAGCAAACAAAGCAAATCATGGCATGGATTAATGTGGAGCTTTTCATGCAAAGACTGAAAACATGTTGCTAGCCAGCCCACCAAATGGGTGAGAAGGCAGGTAAATACCGGTATAACCATTACACTGCTGACTAAACTGAGGTACCAAAAGGACAATCACCTTGCTGGTGTACTGCAGCCCAAGGCAATAACACAGGAATGCCATGTCCAGCAGTGGGTGCCAGCCACCGGCTTTTACCCGTCTCACTGAGTCACCTCCTGGTCTGGCTAAAGCTGTTTAATGAATTGCCTTTATGAAGCTTCAAGACACCGAGACCCACATAGAACGTCAAATGATGAATAGCCTGCCTCAAAAATGCCATTCATAATCAAATCTTTAATGTAATTCAGCTGAATGGAGTCATTGCTCTTCTGTGTACACTTACAAGCCTGGATGATGGTCCCTGTGAACTGGAAAGGCATCTTTTCCTGAAAGACAAGCTGTGATGTACCCTGCACAGGAGCTTGAGAACGAGCTGCACAAAACCACACTGATTAACTCATCACAGAAAGGGTTGTGGGAGAAATGAGATGTGTGAAACCGGGGTGTGCGTCAGTGTGTGCATGTCTGTGTACGAGCATCCTGACTTTTGAATGCATTTGGCCAGTTCCAAGCAGGCACAACCCACAGGTAGCTGTCTGGGAGATGCTGTGGTTTCTGAAGTATTGAGCATGGGGAAAGCAGGTTGGTGTGCAGGCAAGAGGGGGACCCTATCTATGCCCCATTTGGGAAAAATCCTAAACGATGAGTCAAGGACATCAGCCAGAAAAGTTGAAAGGAAAGTTTTACAGCACCTTAAAGCAAATCATTCAATTGCCAAGCACAAAGTACAAGCGTGTTCTTTAAATTATCGTTACAGAGTTCCTTGTTATTTAGACTGGGCAACAGATTTTCATTTAAATGGAGGTCTCCTCAGAAGTGCAGAGGGGCCTTTGGGGAGGTGCAGGGGAGGAAAAATGTAATTTTTCAGGCTCCAAGTGTTCTTTTGTGTTTTATAAACAGCTGAGTGACAGCCCGGTGATTAATAAGTTACATAAATAATTATAAGCGACATGTAGCTGAATCTAGTCCACATTCCAGACATGGTACATTAAATAAAGAGAATTCTGCTCTTCCCCCCAGAAGAAAATTTATCTGGCAACAGCAGATAAATCAGAAATGATACTGTTAAAGCACATCCAGTTCTTCGGAGAGACAGCTCATCAAAACCAGAAGTTTCTACTGAACCCACTTTCTCAAGCAAATTGTTTCATTTACTTCAGTCCTACCTTGCATTCATTCAGTATAAAAAATTACTTTCTTCCTTTATTCATCTTCTCTGGTTCAGCTTATTATTTACCCAGAAGTGCCTCTGTGAAGAAGAGTTTGTGCCAATACAGCCTCACGTATAGGAAGGTAAATGCTAGTTTGCAGTACTGATGCTGGAGCTCATCAGGAGGCTCATCAGATGTGTTTAGTTGGTCATGTTTTAGAGCAGCATCAAGAAATTCAAGTCAAATTGTGTTAGGCACTGAAAGAGACAAAATTAAAGACGGTGCCTGCCTGTTTTTTGTTGTAAAGACACATTTATTGTACATAGGAATTGAGCAGTATCTCTTTAAGCTGTTGCTGAGATTTTTAGAGCACCTTTCTGTCTTCCACAGCAAAATATGAGGATGTAATAGAAAAAGTCTGGCCCAGCACAGTGCTGGAAGGTTAGGAAACACTATTGTTTGAAACCCAGCCCAAGGTCTCCCCGTTGTGTGGAGGGTAAGGATTTTCCAGTTAGAAAGTTGTATGATGGGAGTGATCCCAGTATTCAGAAAATATTGAGAAGTATTTTGAAATCTGTCTAAGAATATTTATAAGTACTAACTAGTGCTGAGCACCTCTCTTTCCCCAAGAATTCTTTTCGTATGCGTTATTCAGGTGTATATACGTGACTGTGATCCTCTGACATACTTCTTTTCCGTGTGTGCTTCACACCTTCCTTGCTCTTACTGGGAAAGGAGGTCATACAAGGAGCTACTTTGGTGTGCCTTAATTTATGTCACTTTTGTATTATAACACTGTGTGATTTTCTATATTTCGGATTCTAATGCACTTGTGGAAATAATAAAAAAGAAGAATTCTGGTAACAAACTGTTATTTTCATGAATTTCAATAAAACACTGATCATCTGGTATATCATCTTAGCAGATAGTAGCCACATTTCCAAGAAATGTGATTACTTCAATAATGGAAGTGTGTTTTTAATGACTTAGATTGTGAAATGAGGCATCATTTCCTGGATTCATAGATCTTGGGGCCAGAAGGGACCTGAATGATCATCTGCTCCCAGTTCTCTTGTAAAAGCGCCACAAATTTTTTTCACCACTCTTCCTGAAGCAAATGCATTGTTTCTGGTGAAGCTAAGTACAACTTTTTCTGAAGCTTAGTTGTAGTTGGTTTTGTTTAGTGAAAGCAATTAAACTATTTATATTTACTTTAAATTGCATCTTCATTCCTTTTCTTGCAATTAGAATAACTGAGCATATCTAAGGCAGCTGGCTGACAGCAAGAACACTAAGATTTGACTCCTAAAGCCACACATAGACATACATACACACTTATTTAAATTAAATTTCAGCAGAACGTCCTCAGAACAGGAGTCCTGCACTGTTATTTTCCAGTTACCATTCCTGTCAGGAGCAGCAGTGACACTGGTGGCATCATAAGCAGGGGCAGCCACTAGCTTTTTGCTGGGCCATGTATCACTTCAAAATGTGTTGCATACTGGGATTAGCTCATCAGCTTTTCTGAGGATCACATCACATCACATCGCATGGTCAGGGATTCTTTTTTAAGGTTTTCTCATGTAGGAAAGTTTTGGTCCGTCACCTGAAGAAGCAGAGAACTTGCAAGCACATGTTACCCATGTCCTGCCTGCCCTTCCCAAGGTACAAGGTTGAACACTTCAGCCCTTGCTTCCCATGCTGTGGCCATGGGTAGAAAAACCCTACCAGCACCCAAGGAGAACTTCTATGTGAATTCTGTCTTCCTGACTTTCTTTCTTTTCTAACTAACCTTGATCTCTTGTTTTGCCCAGATCTTCTGGCAGAAACGTCACCTTTAATCTGCTCTTTATACTTCTGTAGTACATGCTCGTGACCCCTATTTTATTTTGCAAACTTCACCCTGACACAGCATCAGCTTAATTTCCTCATTTAGGTTGTAGCCAAGCAAAATTCACCTTGTTTTCATCTCTTGTTGTAATTCATTCAGAGCTCTTCCAAGAACTTCTAAGATTTATTCTGTCATTTTAATCTGTTCTGGGGAAATAGATTATCCAAACAGATGCACACTTTATTTTTAGTTTCTGATTTGTAAGCTGCAGTAAAAGTGGCAAAAATGCAATCTTCAGTAATAACCGAAATTTTCAGGGAAATTCTGATCCATCTCAGTGACTATATGAGAAATGCAATCAAACAAGGCAAGACCTCAAAATATACTGGTGAGATATGGGCAAGAGGAGAACATTTGCTTGTTTATTATGGCACAGAACTCCCGTGCAGAACAACCCTCTCTGTTCTCAGGCTTCAAGTTTATTGCAAAAATAAAATCCTCCAGCAACTGACAGAGATGCCATATAACCACAGCAAGTGTCCTCTGACTCTTTATATGCTGGCTTTGTGGATGGTTGAAAAATGAGTGCAAGTATGCCTTTCAACTGTTTCTTTTTGTCTTACCATACTGAGTATCATAGTATTGTTCTATTGAAAGTAGTTTTCAGGAGAAAAGCTCAGCAGGTAACAAGCTGCAGATCACGTGCAAAATATTATAACCGCTTTAGCCACATATTGCAATTTGTAAAGGTTTTAACTTTGGAGACAATGACTGGATCTTATGAAAATGAAAGCCTCAGAAATAAATCATCCATCAGTAATGAAAAAAAGAGAATGATATAATTTCTATTTGTCAAGGTATAATGATGTCACCACCCATTTATCCTCTGCACTTAAAGGTTGAAGCTGTTCAACTAATCTCTCCTGAGCCACATACATCTGTTGCTTTAATGGTGGCTATAGCAAAGCTTTCTGATTAGTTCACACATCATTCATCAATTAGAACAGAAGGTAAAAGTTATTTCTCCCTACCCACACTGCTTCATTAAAAAAATAACCTTTAATGTAATGAATGACAGCAGAATCAAGAAATAAATAAGTCGAGAGACGGTGCCTTAGACGGTCACTCTTTGAAGAATTCCAACTTTTTCTAGAGCAGAGGGAAATAGGGAGACATGGGCAGAGGGGGACAACATCTGGCACAAATACAGGCTTTTCTGTGTCTCAACACTGGCTACCAGTACAGACACCTATGCTATGTTACACACTCTTCTACAAATGAAGCTACCAAATAATAGGAATGCAGTGTTATTTACACCAAAGTTTGCATTAAGTTTTGTCCATACTCACAATTTATTCTTAAACCTCTTGTAAAGCGGAGCGGAGCATTTTAACCAATTCCAACTAATTCCAAGAAGGAAGCTGGGCAATTTGTCCAGATTTTCATATGAATCTTTAGCTGAGCAATTTTGTTCTTATCTAGTGCATATGCTGATAGAGTTCCTGTTCCTCCAAATATAGACGCAAATTACTCTGTGTTGACAGATGGATATTCAGCTAAAGGTGAAAGACATAGATGCTGTTTTCAACAATTTATTCAGAGCAGCATTAACTAAGGAGACCCATCATGTCAACCCCCCCCCAGCCCAACCCCTCAAGTGGCATAAAGTCTTATCTCCACGCCCTGTAGCCATGAAGGTAGTGGAGGCTTTCCATGAGGATAGGGGACTGTGCCTTCAGGAAGAGGAGCAGATCTGAACCCAGATTCTGCATTTTAGGTGAATATCCTAGCCACTAGGCTACTGGGTAGCAGCATTAGTCTAGCCCAAGGCTTTCTCTTACAAGGGCTCTAAAAATCAGCTACTTCTATTTTGTTTGGATTTTCTTTCTGCATCTCAGGTAGGACATTTTGTGTTAAATGAATCCATTCTATCAGGGCAGAGGTTGAAGGAGGATATTTGTTTCGCCATTTAAAGTAGTAATAGTAACCACTGATTCAATCCAAATCAATTTTTTTTTTCATTTGGATTGCAGCAAACCCAAACAGGCAGAAGTCAGTTGTTCATTTGCAAAACAGCTTCTGCAGTCACAGAGCTAGTTGCCCTGCCTATTTGTCCTGCATCAAATAGGGTGAATAGCTTCAGGCACGATCAGATGACAGGGTCCCCTGACAGCACCCTGAGCTCTTTGCAGTGCTCCAGTCGTAGCTCCCCATGTACTGCAGTAGGCACCACTGGGAGCCTTGTGCATTCTCATACATGTCCCAGGGTCTGATTTCAGCTAGACCAGCTCTGCAGAGCCCTGTCCTCCTTGTCTCAGTCTCTCCTCATAGTTGTCCAGTCTGTAAGTCAAAGCACGTTTTTTCTGTCACACAGTGCTGAAAAATTAGTGAAAAGATTTTCACATTAGTGAAAACTACTCTGAACTTATTTGTTTCCCACTACTCATCAGTAGTAATTATTTCAGCTGAGGAGAGATATTAAGCTGGAGACTGAGTCCACCAACCATTTGGTGGAAAATATAGAGGATTGGGCTCTAAGCTGCTGACTGCCAGGGCATGGTTAAGTCCAGAAGCAATCTCCTTTTCAGTAACTGCAGTCACCAGCTTTGGTACATGGCACTCATCTGCATCCAGGACACACTTTCAGGCTCTTGCCAGCATCCCTGTGACTGTGCAAAGATCCCTGCATTGGCTTTGTGGAGCTACAGCAGCCCATGTGAAGCACACAAAATCTGTGCAAGCTGGGGGTTGATTTTCCATCAATCCCAATGGATTCTGCCAGTGTAAATTGATGGGAAATTACAGTTAGAGGCAGGACACGTATTATCGATTGCAATGCAGAAGGCAGTGGTCTTGATTTTCAGTTTCCAAATTGAATTTTCTTTGAGAAACAGTCTGTGGAACCATACCAGCAGACAACTTGGTCATATCTTTTGTTTATAGTCTCTCTTAGTTAGAAAGTGCAGTTGATAGTCTGAGTACCAGTCATGCTGACTGTACAGTTGTCAGCACTCAAAACACTGTTGTTTATTCAGTCCGGGTTCAGCTTTGCCACCCTGAGGAGAAGCATCCAGGGAAACACTTGGTACAGGCTGCCACATGTTTTCCCTATGTGATCACCCCGGTCTGGTTGGGCAGAGCAAGAGATGAGATGACCCTGTCCATTCCCCAAAAATAGAACTGGGAAGAGAGACAGAGCTGTGAGTTTGAGCAGAGATGAGCAAAGCCATCACCCAGCTATCTTCCTGAGATCTGTGGTTTGAAATAGCCAACAGTGTCAGCCTGCTATTGAGGAAGTTTGACGAGTCAATCAAGATGCTGTAAAATCTTCATCTCCATTTCCCGCAGAGACAAAAATTTCTCAAGAGCACTCATGGCCACAGGAGATGGCCAGGTCCGCTTTTGTCTTCTGAAACACACAATGAATTAAAGCTTGTTCAGAACCATCTCGCCCTTCCTGGCTTTATGCAGTGCATTAATGAATCCCACATTAGTATGAGGATGGATTTCCTCCCATTGTGGCTTTCTGCTTCCATCTGTAATTTCTGTTCTCTTCAAAGTTTCCTAGAAAAAGCATCGTTTCTTATTGATCAGCTAGAATTTTCATTACGCCCATGGGTTATGTGTGTAGAGTAGACCGCACACAAATATCACAAATGTGATATTCTAATGCTGACTGCACTTGGTTTGCTCCCATTTGTTACCTATTGATTTGCAGGGCTTTGGTATAACCCTGCCTGCAGTTAGTGAAAACCCCCGTGTCCCAGCGGAATGACACAGGTTAAACAGTACAGTATATTTGTGCCTGGATGCACATTTGTGCCATCTGTGAATTTCAAGAGCTATAAGCACGAGCTCGCCTGGACAAAATGTATTTTAAGGGCTGACATTAAAGTTAATATGAAAGTTCAGAGGTGCAAAATAATTTAAATGCACAGAAGAGGCAGCAATAATGTTTCTAAACCGAGGCAGTGAATTATGTATATAAGAAATATTAAAAATGCAAAGCTGACTCTATTTGCATTCGGAATGCCCCCTAGCCGTTACCAAGGAGGAGGAAATTGCTTTATGCTGAATTCAAGGGCATACTACTTAGTGCTGTATTTAAGTCAAGGAGGAATATCACTCATTTTTATTCTACCACTTAACTTGGGCTTATGTAATCTGTCTGATAGCCGAGTCAGTTGTCTTATATTATTTTCTATCAGAGAGAGAGAATATATAATTCAATCATTAAACCTTTATTTTCAACTGGTCCTGAGACCCCTCAGAACCACATTGCTGCATGTAAATCATGGGCTGACATCAGTCACAGATGATGGAAATATTGGTACTGGCCCACGCTTTTGCAAATCACTTTTGGGTAATCATGGGACAAAATTAAACTTATGCACCAGTTGGGGAATATGTAGATGATGTGGAACAGTCGAATGACGCCTGGTTTGTTTTCAGGTAGTGGGGGTAAGGTATCACCTCAGGGCACCAGGATCTTAAAAGAGAAGCCTGGTTCATCTAAATTGATTTAGACCTTGTCTGGGATGAAATTCCTAAGTGCAATTTGCTTTTTCTGCGCCCCAGCTTCAACAGCAGTGACTGTGGACTGGACACAAGCAGTGGCATAAACAAGTGCATGAGCAAACACCTCTGACTGGTGAGGAGCCAAAGGGCTTAAGCCACAGGGAGCAAACACACTGACTGCTGGGGTCAAAGCCCCTGCACTGCAATCCCCAACAGGGATTTTTCTGTAGTCTGAACAGCAGGGGGAATTAAAGTAGAAATAATTTTACAGTCAAGCAGTTCCCCTCTGTCTCTGATTACATTGTTTCTTTGCTACTTCCACATTTTCCATCCTGACCTGTGAAAATTAACCAAATTTTCACAAAGCTTTACTTAAAGCCAGCTTCATCTCCAAGCCCTGTTACACATGTGGCAGGAAAATATCCCAAAGCAGCTGCTTTCACCTGTGACTTTAAAATGAGAACAAGTAGAGGACCAAAGTGGAGTTTACACATCTCTCACCCATAAACTTCTGCATGCCAAACTTTTTTGTGTTCAGAAAGGCAGCACTCCTAACCAGGCCTGGATTTAAAATGTTTGATCAAATTAATCCTAGTTCACTCCGATAACCAAGGGAAATAGCAGCAAGGATGGACGTACGCGAAGGCAAGATATATTTAAGTAGACAGTTTACTAATATATTTGTTTACTTCCATTTATATTACAGATGCACCATAATATTGTCTTGCATTTTCAGCACCCCTGGTATTTAATGAAAAACTAAAATAAAAGCTTTCCTTAGTGCATTACATGTCTCAGGAGTCTCCCTGTCCCACCTGCATAATACAGTATGAATACAAATTTTGCAAACTGCCACATCCTTACAATTAAAAGAAAAGACCCTTTCCTCCTCAGGTCTCCCAAAACAGCCTCCCGAAGAACAGTACAGAGAGGGGTATTCAAGCTCTGTGTCAGGTCACGGCGTTGCCTCTGTCTTTTATGCTCAGTAAGGATGTAGGCTCAGAGGTGGTACCGAGAGAAATATCTTGTCTATTGGTATCAGGATATTTTAGACTGCAACAGCATTAAGTTGTCAAAACTGGCCTCACTTGATCTCAGGAAAGTCACATCAAGCACAATTCTGAAGTTCTCATGAGACCAGCCACTTTCTTGAAAAGACAAGGTGCTTCCTGATGCCTCAAAGAACAACATTTATTGCAAAGTTTTGGTCACTTTTTAAACAAAAGGACAAAAGATGGTAGGAGTATTACAGCTACAGAAAGGAAGAAAAACATTGGAGATTAAATTCAGATATGGGAGTAAGAAACTTCCATTAAAACAGACATTGATGTGAGCCTCTGAGTGTAGCTCACTAAGGGAAAAAGCAGAGCTGGAAAAGTGAATGTCTCCTTAATGAATATCAGAAACACGGGGGCAGGAGACAGACAAATCAGAGGTCATGTGTTGTATCACCCGTGTCAAAAAGAAGCAAGAAAATAAATGAGACTTGCAAGAATAGACTAAAGCCATTAGAACAGGGATGGCTGGGGAGGAAGGGTTGAGCAAAGGGCTAGAAACTAGTGGTGCATCTGCAGAAAGAAATGAAGACTGGATTCACCAATCTTGAGCCATCATTGTAACAGAAGACTTCTGGCAGAAATGGTCTTTGTGTTAGGGGCAAGTGGGTGCTGAAGGGGATCGCACTGTACGGGGCAGTACATGGTAACAGCAACAGCCGCTCCAGAAAAGCAGTGTTACAGAATGGATGTCTGAAGCTCACACTCTTCCAGGCATCACTGCTTGGAAGAACTGGAGTAAATATTCATGGAGAAACCCAGAGGAAGAATACTGCTAATGCTTCAGCCTGACATAGTTTAATCTTAAAGGGCAAACTTATGCTGACTGTTAAATCAATATCAAATCAAGATTGGAATCTGTTTTATGATCATGGACAGTGAACTCCTTACTGCTGGAGTCATAAATGATGTCACATTTCAGCAGTCCTGTGGCTGCCAATATGCGGACCAGAAATGCCCATTTTAATTAAAAATATTAATCCGAAAGACAAAGTGTCACTTGCTGATGGTGAGAGGTACTCGTTTGTGCTCCTCATGCTTTTGAGGCTCTGTGAGAAGCTCCTCAGCATCATCCTGTCTGGCAAAGCCCTGCCCAAAGACAAACCTACAATTTTCAGTGTCAAAGCAAGTTTGATGCAGACCTAAGAGCACAGATCTTGAGCTGGCCTTTGGGGATGAAGGAATGCCTCTTACTTGTGTACAGCACAACCTGAAAGTACCCTATGCACTTCAAACACAACTTCACTGGGACTGAGAAAATCACTCTCTTACGTGCCTCCCCAGTGCCACTGAGCAGCATAGCATGTGCTTTAAATCATCAGTCCTTAGTCTGGCTTTGCTATTATTTTTGCTTGGCATGGGCTGGACCCACGATCCCCTAAAGATAGGTGTATTTCACATCTGAGCCTCTGAATCGGATCCCAGAGGATGAATTTTATCAAGGATTAATATCCTAGAATGACTGAAATCAACAGAGACCTTTGGCACTTTCTTATTTATGTTGCCCCACTTGGTGAATACATGCCAATGACTGGGAAAGCTACACTATAGGGTCATTTTTTATACCTTTCAAAGTGAAACATTATTTAGGCACATGTCAAAACGTTCACAGGTCTTAAGGATTAAACACGAGCCACAGGTGTTTTCTCAGGGATGAAAAGGTTTGCTGGCATGGGGGATGTTTAAGCAATGTCTTCCATAAATCCAAAGACTGTCTGGAAGGCCGTGAACAGGAATGTCGGGAACTGACTCCCTCTTGCTTCACTCCAAACCTGTGCTGTAGATCCATGAAGACACAGAAACATCAGGATCTCATCACCCCAGGGTCCATTCCCAGGTCAGGATTCCCTGCATGGCCCATGACTGATGGCTGGCTGCAGCCAAGATCAAATCACCCTGTTCAGTAAAACTTTTCCAGCACAGTGACAATGGCAAGCCCTTCTGCTAGATCAGTCACCTCAGGGAAACAGTAAACTTGGAGGAAATTTCACCAGGCAGAAACAATGCGAAGTCAGAAATTTTGCATTGCTTTAGTCTAGTTAAGTCCCTCAAAGCAGCTGAATATATTTTGCTGTTGTGAAACACATCTGCTTTTATCCACCAAAGTGGCATGAGTAAGGGGGATTTGCTTAGCTCTTTGTCTTCTTCAAACAGATAAAGAATATCCTCTCTGCAAAATTAATGCCTGCTTATAAAATCTAGGGCTAGCTGTCTCCTTCGCTTTCAAATTTGCCCCAGATCTGTCAAACTTGCTTTCAGAAGTATAGGCTGACATGATGATAATCTGAAAAAGACAATTTCTAATTGGAGTGGGATGTATGTTAAAGTCATGACATTTTATGAGGGGAAAGTAACGTTTTCTAGTTCATATGTTCTGATGATTCCCCTTGAGAAATTATAGTTTCTCCTAGATCAGATTTTTGTGTATATGGTGTAGATCTTCTTGCTGTAAAGAACAAGGAGTTTCTACCAAAAGCTTTTGCAACAGATTATGGTTTAAGATATTACCCATGCTCCACAGAGAGCATTCAACATTTACAGCAAAACACTTTTGGTATATAATTAACATCTCATTTTACCTCTGCTTTTTAGTTCAGAAAGGCTGATAAAAAGCACAGTATATTTAGATAGAAAATACTTTTTACACATATATTTAGATAGAAAATACTTTTTACACATCTAAAAAATTAATGAGTAGAGTGTATTACTTCAAAACTTAATAAAAAAATTCAGCTTTTACTTCAGAGAGTTTTGGGGATTTTTATGGGCAGACTTCTTCCACCTTTGTCTAATATAATTTGTACTAGATACTCTTTGACTAAGAAAATTGAACAGAATAAATTGGCAATCCAGTGCAGTGTCATCCTCCTTATCAGTAATGTAAGAATATTACTTTTAATTACTTTATTTGAAAATGGCAATAACAGTCTATTAACCTGGAAATTAACTTTAGACAACTGTTCCTATGAGATAATATATGGATTCGATTTTGTTGAAATCTCTGTCTTTATATGAGTAGCTTTTAGCTAATTTTGTTGGCTGCAAACGGGTCCCCCTATTTCATTTAAATGGGGACAGAAGTAAAAGGAATGGAAAGTTTCATGATAAGATCTAGGTCTTTGCCTTCTGTCTCTATGAAAAATCCTTTTCCTCACAGTGTAAAGGTTAGTCTGTAAATTATGATGTAATTTTTTCCCTTGCAAAGTTCTTTGCCTTTGCAGCATTAGCACCCTGGTTATGCCAGGAGCCAAGGGCCATGTATGACAGGCAATGCCTCCACTGATTCAACCCGGTACCCGCAGATCTGCCCTGGCTTACAAGGAATTTGAGTACTTTCAATGGCAGCAGCCACAGGGTATGTATTGATCCAGCAGTAGCCACACTGCCAACTTAGCTCCCACCTGCTGCTCACTGCACCCTGACTTGTGTGCTGGGATGGGAGTTGCTCCATACAGTGAAATACAGCACAAAACCCAGTGTTGCCTCTACAGGCCCCCCAGCTCTCAATTAATTTTGTTTTCCCCAATTTCCATTTAACCAAGCTTTTCTCATTCCCAGCATCAGGCCGACTTCAAGAACTCACAAGAATCATCATATTATTTACTCTAGGGTCCCTCCTAGAGGTGGTCCAAACAGGTCACGGAGAATAAATATGTGGTGAACACGGTGATGGTGCACAAGGCAGGCAGTGTGACCGTGGCCCCACACTTCTGCTTTCCACATGGGAGTGATAATCCCCATGACAATTACACCATCTAACATTTCTATGAAAGAAATAATGTTCTAACATCACCATTCAACCACATTCTTAAGTACCTGCTTAAGATGTATGCCTTGCTGCCTCCAGAGTCAAAAAGATTAGTCATGTACTTGCAGTTAAACACATGCATGAGTATTTAATTTGTTTCAATGGCTCTGTGTATTCATTTGTCTGTTAAATGGCTGCATCTCTGGACGTCCCTACTGGAAACAGGATGAAACTCATACATCAGCTGCCTTCAGCCTACCAGACTCTGTTCTATGTGGGGTGCATAAGCAGGGATTTTGTATCATGCAACAATAGGTAGGTATATTTTTCTGTAGATTGATGTGAAGTACTCAGACTTGTTGTTTCTCTGAAACAATACTTGGAGGAACTATTGCAAGAGGGACTACAGGGAAACACGGCTGTACTTGAGATGCTCTTTCCCTGCTCCCTCCACGTTGTGCAACAGACCACAGGCATGGTTGTGGCAACTCACACAAACTGAGAACCATCAAGATGAACTTTCATTCTATATTTTCATTTTCAGCTTCTGGATCTTTTATATTCTTTAATTTAATCTGTTCAACAATTTTCATAACATCAGTTATCGTTCTGATTTTATTCTGAGATTTACAAACAATAAATAGCCTGGTAATCATTGAGCTCAATGAATCCTATTTTAGGTAAATGGTCTCTGACCATTATTATAGTTCACACCTAATTGCTGAACAGAACAGCAAACAACATTTCCTTGTACTGGAATAATTCTAATCAGTAGCAGCTTCAGTAATTATAATTCTGCAGGTTACACCAAGTAGAAGACAATGTTAAATCACAGCAAATTTGTCATTTCAAGAAAGCACTTTTTCAAGCATCCTATCTATGAAGTGCAAGAGATGCCTTCAGCAGCACGGTGACTCAGGGTGACTGTAGACCTGACTTAACAAACCACTTAAGGTGCGTTTATGACTGCTTGGCACCGTTAAAGCAACATCAGCAACCAGAGCATACCAACCAGTCGGGCCCAGGATATTTTACCATGAAGTGCCATACGGTCATTTACAGATGTGGATGCAAATTCTACTGGGAATTTAAGGAATTACCAGTTCATGAGACGCCATACCAAGAGCTGTACAGAGTCTTATGCTTTATTTTAGAAACAAAGTAAAGAATAGGACTGGAACGGATTATGGTTTCACTGCATTGCTAACACCCCTTAAAGCTGAACAGCAAGAAGTTTCTTAGCAAGAAAGATTCACAGTCCAGGCAACGGAATGATTCAGGTCAAAATACTAACAAATGCCGTAGCTGAGACAAGGATTCGGGCACTGTGTACTCTAAGGTTCCAGTCACAAGATGATGAGAAACACATTTAAGAACTGTGAAATGTTCTGCTTCATTAGCTTCAGTGGATTTATTTGCATACTTAAAGTTTTAAGCACGCTGAAGTACTTTCTTTTAGCCGAAGGCTACACATGATGGGATCGTCCTCATTCGTTGTTGCTGTAACTAAACAACCATCACCTAAGTCCTCTGTCCCCACAGTGAGCTTCAAAGGAAGAACTTAGTGCAGACTGTTTCTACATCCAAATTCCTGTCTTCACAGCCAGACAAGCCTCTATTGTTTATTTTCCTCATTATCTAATTGTATGCTAATGTTTGCAGTCTCTGCTCAAATAAGTGAAGTCTTTCCATACTAGATTTTTGTCATTGCTCATCCACAGTTCAATTACCATTGAATAGAACGCAATGGTAAAGGTCCCAGCAACTTCCATAAAGAAGAACTAAGTCCCCAAGTCAGTTATTGTGTAAAAAAAAATGCATCTCCTCAGTTTCCTTCTTGCCCTCTCAGTCCCCCAGTATGAAATTAGGAGAAATATTTCCTCCTATTTCTCATGTCTGAATGTTATATCACTTAAGCCTACGTAATAACATTCTGGAAGTGGCTGGTTAACAACTGGCACAGCACAAGAAAGTAGCTTTGATCAATCTTAAATCCTCATCCCTTGACACTTTAATCAAAATAATTTAAAATTCTATTAAGCACAATATGCAGAGCATTAGCACTCTGAACTAGTGAGCAGTTAGAATACGGCCGCTGAGTGATATGTCTGAGTAACAGCCTTGTTAGAAGGGCTATCATGTTCTGCTCCTTGCTGAATCATCAGGGAGGAGAGTGGCAATATCACTCTTTCATTGCTAGTATGGCTCAAAGGGTCTGATAAGGAGCTAAACGTCTGATTACTTGCAGAAGCCGCCTTATTGAAGCGTAAGTAAAATTTTCCACCGTTTAAGACTCAAGTGGATTCTGGAGCTGCCCATCACCCAGGAGTCCGGGCAGCAACCAGCCACCTTCTGAACATTATTCCTTGTGCCATGCCATTCCTTAGCCTCTCCTGTCCAGCTGCTGCCACCTCATTTCATTCAGATCTGCTGCTCTGTCTTCGGGCTTCTTCTCTTTCTCACTGTTCTCTTCTCTATTGTTTTTCTAAACACCACAAAGCCATATCCAGCGTTGCAAAGGAGACCACCAAGAGGCTCATCCATCAGTCACCGGGTAGCTGCCACCTCCCAGTGCAGTTACCATTTAAGAACTGAAACCACTTAATCGGTTTCAGAACTTTCTACTGACTAAAAGTACCCGTAGTGACCCAATTTGTTTAGAGGGTCTGGGGTTCTTTTTGGTGGTAATGCAGACATCCATCTGAACAATGACAAAGGAGGGTAAATGTTTTTGGGCTGATTTTAGCTGTGCCTCTGTGGCCAATCCCATAATGAGAAACACACAGAGAATTCACAAATATTCTCACAAGCCCCCTTCCTTTGGACTAGAGCTCTGTTTTAATTTGTGCAATGTTTAGACATGCAGATCTAAGGTAAAATTAATATTTCAGGAAATATGTGCATATAACATCTCATTTTTATCTTCTTGTTTAAAATAGAATGGGGTAGATTTACATCATCTTTCCGGGACCTTTCTTCAGCCCAACTTCCTATAATTCTACGAACCAGATAAACATAACTCTGACCCAAAAGCACAAATGTGTTTTTCCTACTATGTTACAAATGGGCCAGAATTGGATATAGACTGAATCATGAAGAGTGATGGAGAGGAATTTAGATTTCAGAAATGAAAGCAAAAGGAAAATTAAAAAAGTTGAGACAGAAACTAGAGTCACTCCTGAATGTTGTTTAAGTAGGAATCACTTGAAACAGCCAGAATACTACTATTTTTACCATCAGCTGCCATACTTGGGAAACGTAGTTGTTACAGTTGTCCTGTGTATAAAAATACTTTTGAAAAGCCATAAAAAAAAAAAAGAAAAGGGTTAAGAAAAGCTTCGAAACCCCTCCTTCAAAAAAAATCACAGGAGAAGCCAAATGAGTTGCTAAACTAACTCAGGTATTCCAGTGCAGCTTTGCCACTGCAGTATATAAATACAATCTCCCAGGAATTCTTTTAGTTGCAAAGAGTTAGATCAGCAGTTATGATTATCAAAATCCAAGTCTGTGAACACAGGAGGCTTTTTAGCATAAGAAGTTAAATCATTACTAATTCCCCACTGCCAAAATACGTACCTCAGCATGTGTGTGAGCATGACCTCTCATGCAGTTTTTTGTTTCCCAGTAAGGTCTGGTAAAAAGCTGCTTCACTAGGTTTTAAAGCCCACTGGAGGTGCTATACATTAACTGAGAAGACTGATCAACCCATACAGTATTAAAAAGACATTTGTAGACTCATTTAATCAATAATGTACAGTATTAGTGTGCAATTTAGCTCAAGAGAAGACAGCTGTAAGACTATGATACATCAGCTAATGAAAAAGGCAAAGGGAGTGTGATTCCCTAAGCAGAGAGGCCAAGAGGCAGCTGCTCAGTGACGGTAGCGCCCCTGGATCTCTGAGCCCACAACCCCACCTGAGGATTTCTCCCAGAGCAAAGGGCTGGCTTAGCTCTCTTTCACACAGCATCCTTTCCACTGGTATAGGCTGGAAGTTCTGTGAGCCTGCAAAGGCACCAGGCTTCTAAAAAAGTCAAACAAGATGATAAAATGGCCCTATTTGACCTTGAAATTTTTCAGAAGTTGACAGCCAGCCAGGATATATGTGTGCCAGTCTGATCTGTAATCCACTCTGATTTTGAGACTCTCTCAATCAAGAAGTGTATCTATGGGGAAAGGAGCAAGAAGAGGAAATTCTGCACTGTTCACATGAATTACCCTAAAGTTAGAGAGCAAACCTGTATGGTAGCTCTAAGCGCCATTCTACAGGAATGGCTATCCAATCCTAAGGGTTGGCTTGTTCTTTAAAATTTGGCCCTTTTTTACTGCTAGAAAACTCACAGTTTGCTTTAGGTGTGAATTCCCCCCAGTGAACAGAGCTGGTCTTATGCTCTCATTCCAAAACCAGTTTGGTGCAATGAGTGAGCCGCTGTGCAGGGACTGGGAAAGTGCAGAGAAGCAGTGCTTACCTGGGTCATCATCGCTAATGCCTTGGGGTCAAAACCTGCTTTAAACTTTCTGGGATTTTTTTTTGCCAGGACTGAGACAGGCAAAAAAAGCAGGATTAGATATCTACAGCTGGCTCTTCTTCCCATCCTCTTCCCATCTTCTTTACATTCCAGATACAAAACATGCAGCCTGTTAACAATTTATCTGCAAGTACACATAGGTTCTCAGGGACTTTCTCTAGCTAAGTGCTTGTTTCATTAATGAGGCAGATATATTTCAGCCTGCAGAACATGCCAGGATCTTGGTGGTGACAACTGCTTCACGGCTGCACCATCTGCTGCTCCCCCGGTGTGACTGGTTACATACTTTAAATGGCACATTTCTTCTTCCTGGCTGAATGGCTCCCAAATCCATGAGGTGCTCTTTGAGAAAGCTCTGTAGAGTCTCCTCATGTCAATACTTATGCAAACTCACGTTTCCATGAGAACAGCTTTGCTTGTCTTCACATTCTCCTATGGAACTGTGATACTTTTCCCATCTGCAATTTTTGCTAGCAGAACCCTGCTCCCTCCATTTGTGTGAAGGCACAGGCAAAAGGCCACCTTCTACCATCAATGCCGAAGAAAGTAGCTGTGATTACAAAATATGGACTGACAGAGATGGTTGTTTGGAAAAATGGGAACACTTTCCAAATTTCCTCAATCTCCTGCATAAATCACCACATCTCTGTTGTGCCAGACATCACAACTTCATGAAGAGTACCTTAAAGGGAGGTGGTGGGGATGGAAGGTCAGCTGCAGTCAATGTTGTTTGCTTGAGATGCCCAGGATTTGCTGCAGACAATGGAGATTTTTCCTGCATGCAAAAAAAAACAGGGATTTGGCCTGCTATTAGTACAAGTTAAGAATCATTGGGAAAAAAAATCACATTCATAAAATTTTAAGTTTTCTGATATCTTCTGTAATTTCTAATTCTTGGTAATGTTCACTGTCTTACTTTACATAAAATCACTGCTGATACAAGGTTAGTTTTATGTAATACTCCATATGGTGGATTCATGAAAACCTTCTACTGGGAATACCACCATAAACTACTATTTTCTGCTATAAAAAATAACCGTTAAAGTCCAGACCGGCACAAACAAGGTAATCTGCCATAAATTTTGAAATGGTAAAATACTACAAATGTAAATGTATTCAACTCCCATTGCAATGCATGTAATTTCCATCGCTTTATTAGGAATCCTGCAGTTGCAGTGGTTTGGCGATAGGTTATAAATACAGTAGGAATGAGTCAGCATGCAAATCCCTTCTGTGGAAAACAATTTGAGGGATTTTATAGCTCAAAGCTGTTTATTATTTTTTAAGAACAGTAATGTAAGTTCACGTTCAAAACCAGCTAAGAGAATTTGCAAAACATCCTATTACAGAACAAGCAGAAAAAAAGCAGCAGACCTAGTAATAGCACTGGGCTTGAACATTCTCAGATCCCCCCATTTAGCTGGTGTTTTTTTACTCTCAAGTATTTATTAGGGTCCTTGTGAGATTATCACTATATCACACTAATAAAATGAGAGCAAAGCTAAGGCTTGGGATTTCATTTCTCAGTTAACACAACAGTCCTTAAAGCCTGAGACTCATGGAACAACAAAATGGTTTCTGGAAGCTTGGTTATATAGAAGAGTTGCAATTCATTTTGCAAGATTATGGGTTGGGTTTTTCTTTTTCAAAATAATTTTCTGTTTCTGTGGATAATAATGAGGACAGAATATATCTCTGATGATTCCAAACCTCTTTATATCCAACTGACTCAAACATTTATCTGTTTTACATAATAAACTGTAATGAGCAAATTCTATAAACATGATCTAATGATGTTGCCTAGGTATACCAGCAAGCGTGGAAAGCTATTTACTTTCAAAGCTGTCTCCATAATGAGTTTCACACTGCAGAGAAACACTTTTGATGCTGATGAATAAATGATGAGGCAGGTTCTGCATCTGGACTATGGCTGGCAGCAGAGGCAGAAGGGCAATTCCCAGCCTTCGCTGCCGTGTGCCAAGCAAAGACTTTCTCTGGTGTGAGATCTTTACTGTAGATGTGTACTCTACAAGTGCTGCAGCTTTGGTTTTACACCTTCCCTGGGGGTAGGAAGCAAAGAAGCACATACCAGGCATGAAGAGGTATAGAGAATGCAACCAGAAGCTGCCTATCATCATCACCACTGCCCCCTTCCACTCTGCTACTGTCTCTCTGCCCAGGAGGGAGCAGTACATCCCCCCACCCTAGGTGCCTGCAGGACATTTTTGCTTGCATTTGGTGCTGTTCTTGTCCTGTCTTTGCCATGGACTCATCTGCCATAACAGTCTTTGAATTTTCAGGGATTCATCAATGACAGTACCAAAGGAAATAATCTTCAATTGTGGCAGGGGAGGTTTAGATTAGGTATCAGGAAGAACCACTTTACTGAAAGAGTGGTCAGGCACTGGAACAGCCCACCCAGGGAGGTGGTTGAGTCACCATCCCTGGAGGTATTTAAAAAACGTGTAGATGTGACACTTCAGGACATGCTCTAGTGGATGAGATTGTAGGGGTTTTTTTGTGTGTGCATGGTTGGACTTGATGATCTCAGAGGTCCTTTCTAACCATGAAGATTCTGTGATTGTGAAGCTGTATTGAAAACATGAGTTAAGGTTGCTCAGAGACCTGATCACCACTGGGGCTGGCCTTCAAAATCATAGAATCACAGAATCACAGAATAGTTCAGGTTAGAAAGAACCTTAAAGATCATCTGGTTCCAACCCCCTGCCATGGGCAGGGACACCTCCCACCAGACCAGGCTGCTCAAAGCCCCATCCAGCCTGGCCTTGGACACCTCCAGGGATGGAGCATCCATGGCTTCTCTGGGCAGCCTGTTCCAGTGCCTCACCACCCTCACAGGAAATAATTTCTTCCTAATATCTAATCTAAATCTCCCCTCTTCCAGTTTAAAATCATTTCCCCTCATCCTATCACTCCACTCCTTCATAAAAAGTCCATCCCCTTTTCTCCTGTAGCCCCCTTCAGGTACTGGAAGGCTGCTGTGAGGTCTCCCTGGAGCCTTCTCTTCTCTAGGCTGAATGATCCCAGTTGTCTCAGCCTGCCCTCACAAGAGAGGTGCTCCAGCCCTCTGATCATCTTTGTGGCCCTCCACTGGACCCGTTCCAATGGGTCCATGCATTTCCTGTGCTGAGGAGGACTTCACCCTTTTCTCTCTGCATCCATCGGACTTTCACCTGGCTGCTCAGGCAGTGCCTGTACATTGCAATGCTGGCCCAAGAACGTATAGACCCCAGCCAAGCTGGCCCTGACAAAGCCGGCTGCATTATGACTGCACTGCATTCATGCCACTCACAAGGACAGAAATCTTAGCTACATGGGGCTTTCTGACCTCTCACAAATCTAGGCAGAGCATATGTGTTCGCTAACTTACGTGGCTTAAATAGAGCTGTCAGTGTAGCTGTAAGGATCACTTTTTCCATCAGATCAGGGCCATAAAGTTATTACTAGAACTGACTGAGGGTTGTTTGTTTGGAATCTGTGAGAAGATAACAATTAGGTCCAAAAAAAAATTTTTAACATTTCAACATTTTGACAGGAAAATGAAAGTAGAGTCTGTAGCTTGACAAGGGCAGTTTGCACGGAATGTTGTCAGGGTTTTCTTCCAGATCAAAAGAAAATCTGTTATTTTGAATCAATTTAAATTAATGGGGGCTCAGCTGATTGAATGCTTGAATAGAGTTGTCATTTGGGTTTTTCATATTCCTGCTTCTCCGTAAACTGGAGTCCTCTGCTAGATTATCTCTCCTGTGCAACCTCCCCACCTACAGATTGGCACAAAGGTGTCAGATGTCCCCAGAATATAATGACAGGCACAGCCCCACCCATAGACATCCATACTACAGTCCTGATGAAATGCTAAATAAGATATGAAAGATGCCATTCAAGTGGAGCCAGGAAAACATTCTGATTCAATTTGATTTCAAAGAAAAATCAAAATGTCGGGACGCAGGAATGCCCATGTTTTCTTTTCATCAAATATAGTCTGATTTTGACATTTTAACACTATTTTGAACACTTTTTTAGTTTGAAATCTCAGACCAATGTGGGAGAAATAGAATTTTTTGTACATTGAATGCACAACAATCAATCTAAAACACAATTATTCTCTTAGTCAAAACTAGGAATATAACCTAAGTCAGCTAGATAGTGAAGAGTTAAGAAACATATACTTAGCTTAAGACATTGGTTTGGAACCCATGTGTACAGAAGTCATAGTTATAAAAAGGTAAGTTAGACAACACTAGAAAACAGTCATTCCTATGGTATATATAATTTCCACATTGCTTGGAAAAATTATTTTTTTACTTAAGAACCAGTAAGAAATGACTTTTTAATAACTCTCAGTTCTGATTCTTTTACTGTGACAGAAATATCATAACCATAAATCAAATCTAAATAATAATATTTGAGGCTAAAATCAGCAAGGGCCACATCTGTAAAATGTATCCAAAATGAAAGGAGCAGGAAGCCTCCATTCTCTATAAGCAGCTAACATTTCCCTGTCTAAATAACCAATATCATCACTGCAATTTCCTTCTCCAGTTTAAAAGAAAGGCATATTTCCATACGCATGACAGAGTAAGTAGGATTTTTTCTATTAATAAGAATAACAGGTCTTGGACTATTCCAGTCAAATGCTGATCACACGTTTAATCATGTTATTATTTTTCTAAAGAACATACTTTCCCAGCATTAGACAGAATTGCATGAAACTCTATTCCCCCTCATGGCAGTATGAACCCACACTAACCTCATAGCTACTAACAGGACAGAGAAAGTGCAGTAGCAGAAATTTACATTAAGAGCAGAAAGTCACTAAAATCATTGACACACAGTTTCCCGCTTAAGCCCCAGCTACTGAATTCAATAAAATTATGCCCAATCTTAGATACATTACATAGTCCTGCACTTTGCTTATCACAGCCCTGGTATAAGGAGTCAGAGAATAAAATTCCTATTCTCAGGAAACAAAAGACATGAGGACACAGAGGTTAAAGCAGTCCACAGGTGACATTCTATTCACGTTTCATATTTTTTTCTGGATACTGAGCAAGTTTTGAGCTACTTGCCTCCAGCATCAAAAGCAGATTAATAGAATAGCAGAATTTCAGTTGTCCTCTTCAGCAGATATAAAATAATATAAAATTCCTTTCTTCTATTTCTAGAGTCCTTTGAGAGTGAATTAGGCTGGCTGTGTAAAACATTTTGAAAATATAAGGCCTGTGGTCAAATCTTCAATTGCATGAAACACTCTCCGAGAACAGCTCAGGAGGAGAAGAAAGAAGGCAGCTTTGAGCCATTTTTTTTTTACCCTTTTCCCTCCCTACAATGTCCTGTCTTGTTTTGTATTACGCCGTTGGCAGAGCTCCTCACAGGGACGGCCAACGTGGAGGAGCACCAGGAGAGGTGTTATGCTCAAGTCCTGCCTCCGCCCTTGGGAAGCCACACTTCTCATGTAACTTCTCTTGTAACTGCTGCCCTGTCTCCCTGCAGGAAGGCAGGAAGCAGAGAGTGGAGAAGTGCCACTGCTGGCCTTCTGTCACCCCTCTGTCCTTCTGAACCAGGGCCCAGGACCTGAGTTCTTCTTGAAAATTGTACCACAGGGTGTGCATTTGCATGAAGCCCCACAAAGGTGACCCAGTTATTGACACGCTCGAATTCCTAAAAGCCAGGCATAGCTATGGGAGCAAGATGCCTGACGACAGCCCTGTCTCAAAGGTGTGGGTAAGGTGGTCTAGAGGTCCCCTGCAGACGTGGGAATGCCAAAACACACTCAGAGGGTATTTGGGATTTTCTGGTAACAGAGAAGACATCTGAGAAGTCTCCTTTCAGGGCCTGCTAACAGCTCCATTAAGACCAGGGGAGATCTTAGCATCCTCTACAACTCCCTGAAAGGAGGGTATAGTGAGGTGGGGGTCAGTCTCTTCTCCCCAAGTCACAGGCGATAGGACAAGAGGAAACTGCCTCAAGTTGCCCCAGGGGAGGTTTAGACTGAACATTAGGAAAAATGTCTTCACTGAAAGGGTTAGCAAGCATTGGAACAGGCTGCCCAGGGAAGTGGTTGAGCCACTGTCCTTTTAGGTCTTGAAAAGATACGTAGATGCAGTGCTGAGGGACATGGTTTATTGGTGGACTTGGCAGTGTTAGGTTTATGGTTGGACTCAAAGAGCGTAAAGGTCTTTTCCAACCTAAATGATTCTATGATTCTATTAATGCTGCATCTTTCCACAGCAAGAGACTATAGCAGCAAAGAGACGAATCTGGCTTTTAAAAATTTCATTGCATTTCTCTAAGCTGGGCTCCATGAGCCACAGTGCTATGGCTTAGCAAACCAGCCTCTGACACTGGCAGGTTTCCACCACCAGCTCACATATGTTCAAGTGTTTTTTCAGGCTTGTTTAACAAAAGTTGTGATTTCTCATTTCTCTCCTCTTCCACTAGATCATAATTTAAGATCTATCATTCAAGACTGCCTGATCTTGAGCCATGTCCATATATCACCGAGAACATTAAAACCTGACCTTTATACTCAGGATAATAAATACCCGTGAGTCACTTTCAAGGTAGTAACTCACTCGCACAGTTCAGCTGAGAGGAAGAGCTGAATCTCAATACAAACCCCTTCATTTGTTGCCCAATATGAAGGAGCTTATAAGAATACTTTTACACTGGGAAGCCAATAAAGAAGGCTAAATGTATTTCAACTGTGTGATGGTACGTTAGCAAACAGAAATAGAGCCGAGCAGTTGCCAAAACAACTGGAAAATCCAGGCTGCTGCAACTTCCGTATGCATAATACAAGGAATCACGGGTTTTGTGCTAGAAGCCAGAAGCATCTTCAGCCAGCTGGGTCGGTCTGACTTCAACACAACAAGCAGTGTCTCAGCCAACACAGTCATCTGCCAGCTTCTTCGCTTTTACCATCTGATCCAACAGCCTATGCATTTCACATGGCTGCTGTGAAATGGGGAGTTGGTTTGCTGGCTTCTCGTCTCTCAAGCTGGGCTCTTAGACACCTGAGATACTCCAGCTCTTCTGAAAAGGTGGCTGATGCATGGCTGGTGAGCAGCCAGAGGGAGTCACAGACAGCCTCAGCGCCTGCAAGCGTAGCCCTCAGACCAAAAGGAAAGACAAGCTTTGCAGTTTTTAAGGCTTCCATCAGGCAGTGCTCTCTGTGTGGGGTGAGCACAGGCATAACCTTTAGAACACAGTGCAAGAAGAAATATTATCATGATTTAAAGGGTTGACATCCAATGGCCAGGTCTCTTGAAACTCTCCTCTGCCTCTTGATAGCTATAGTTAATATTTACACAGAGAGGTCTTGAATCAAAGAAGAGGAAGGAAAAAAAGAAGCCTTGATGATGTAATTTCAGCAACTAGGAATATCCAGCACAGTATTTTGTGCATTCGTCAGCACATCATTTTTGTGACATTAATAGACCCCCCCTTTGCACATTAAAAGGGACCAAGAAGCAAGAGAGCACCGACTTTGCTCTCCAGTGCACTTCCCCACCTTGGAAGCAAGGCAGTGGCAACAATGGGTATGTGTACGTTGTGCCACCTGGACCATCATTTTTCTGTCTCGTTCTTGTTCATGCCATGCAAATATGAGCTGAGATCACCAGCTATTCTCCCATAATTTTGGCAGGAAAGTGGTAGAGGGGGAGTTACTGCTGCTCACCCAGCAATGAATTACAGGCTTTTGCCTCATAATTTATGCTATCCTGAGAGGAGACTCAAGAAAAAATAATTTACACAGCCTAGAAAAAAGACCACTAAGGAGCCCCTGTCATGGGTTTACACTGGTGTAAATCCTACACACTGTGACCAAAATCAGGGGCATTATGAAAGTAGAAGTAGACTTTTGTTCAGAGTCCCTAAATACTACCAGGAACAAACACGAAAGGCCAGGAGACTATTCTTCTCAGTATGGGGACAAGGAAAAGGAACAGAACAAAGTGAACAGAAGAAACCCTGAAGTGAAATGCAGGGAAAAATGTTCAATGGGAAGGATCACTGAGATATTGGAATGACCTGCTGAGGGAGGACACGAAATCACATTTGTTTTGTTCCCTTCGTTACCGGCCAGGGAACCTAGGAGATATTTCAAGAATTCAGTGTTGATTAAGCCCCATGAGGCAGGCCACAATGCCAGCCTTCCCCATGGCTCACAACAAAACACCTTCTGCCTGCCCATGAGGGCACTTGAGGTCCTTGCTCCTGGATGCCACTGGGTTGCTAAGCCTCAGGCAGCCTGCAGCAGGGACAGCGTGCTGGCTCCTCTCACCTGTGCTGCCAGGGTCCGGAGGAAACCTGGCTCCTCTCAGACTGTTAATCTGCATTGCCTTTGTGCAGAACAAGGTGGGCAGAGTCTCCACAAAGAGCTGTTTTTTCCACCCCACACAGTTTGTTTTCCATGAGCAAGGCACAAAATGTACCTTTTCTTCCTGGAGGCTTGAGCTGATTATTTCCTTCTGTGAGTGCCTTGCCTTCATTTTATCAACAGAGCAAGAGCCTTTAGTCCAGGCAGGCATCATTTTGAAAAGCCAGCCCCTGGCATTAAAAGGTTGAGACATTTTTAAAACTAATGGAGAATTTGCTTCACTAAGTAGCCCATAAAATCAGGAATTGCTGAGCACTGGAGGGAAGATACCAGAATTAGTCAACATTATAAATGCCTGGTTTCACAAAGGAGCACATAAAGGTTTTAATACAGCTCTACCTGCTGATCTGCTGGCAGATATTCCTGGATGTGAACTACTCTCACTTGAGCAGGATCTTCATTCCTTTCAACACCACAGTCGCAAACCTCTTTGAATTAGAAAGGGCAGAATAACTGCATCCCGGTGATAGTGCCGAACTTATTTATCAGACTGTAAGAAAGCTTTGGCAGAGCTGCTCTTGGACTCTGTCAAGCTGGTGCCTGCTGAGGTACAGGAATATTTATGGGAAGTTGTGCTTATAATCTCTGGCCTTAAGAAATTCCATAAAATCCAAAAATGGATGCAATGTGATTTGTTTCCCTTAGACTGGAAACGGAAACACTGAGAAACAGAATCAAATCAAGCGTAAGACCATTACGCACATATTTTTCAGCCTGCAAAAAGCCATCTCTCTCAGTGGTCCTATTGATAGCTCTGTATGATGCTTTCAGCAAAAATGCTGAGGGAGGGGAAAATATTTAATTAGGAATAATTTTTTTTTATTTTATTTTGGTGTCAGAGAACTTATAAGGACTTTCCTTTACTCTAGTAATTTTGCCCCAGAAAAAGTATGGGTCTTAGTGTGCCTTGCCAAAACAGATGTATATGTACACAGTTCCATCCAATGCAACATTAAATAGCTTTTCTGAGACAAATGCAATGTCTATTATTTTTTTTTATGGCACATGCTCAGTGCTTAAATAAACCAAAAAAAAGTCATTACCATTCATAATTCATTCTCTATTTATTCAAACTCTGTAGTAGTCTTGCTGGGCTACCATCTCTTTAGAATGACTCTTTTGTAAACTGGAATGCTCTATCTGCTGGCACCCCTGCTTTCTTTTAAGCACCCACTGCAAAATAATAATGATCTTGTGAACACAAATAACATTTACAGCATCAGAGAACTAGTTATAAACCAGTTAAAAGAAAATTCAGACATTCCTTTCTGAAGCGTGTTAGTCCTTTCCTATTCTTCTCTTCATTCTGCAAATTAACATTTTTTGCAGATGAAAAAGACAAATTCATAAATTATTGCATTTGGCAGTGGAATGTAGCAATGGTGGCAAGGCACAGCTGGAGAGTTTGAAATGTGGCAGCTTTCTTCGAGGCCATAATTTTCCTGCTCCTTTGGGAATCGCTGCTAAATGTGGCTACCGCTAATGTAATGAATATGAATCCATGTAAATCTCCGACGCAGAGCTGGGATCTGTCCCCTTGTGGGCAAAAAGGAAAAATTATTTTTTTCCTATGCAGATTTTTTGAGCATGTACGTGTGTATAACTCTGACCTTCCTGTGGGAGCTCACCTGCTCTTAAGTATCCAGGTAATGTCGAAGTTCTCGTTTTTCATTCTGCAGCAAACTAACAATATGCGCCCCCTCCCTTTTGAAGATCCCTGGCAGAATAATACACCACCTGTTCAGCCCCCCTTCCTGCCCCCCTCCTTACTAATTAAGCTCTGAAACTGTTTCCAAACAAAACTGTATTTCTTTTCTTCTGCTCCCTTCACACTCATCCCCTTATCGCACCTTTGTAAACGTTTTTGATCGGGCGTGAAAGGCGCAGAAGCAGCTGCAAATAAGAGGACCTGTCACTCCAGGCAAAGCCATTAGTGCTGCGTGGGGAGAGCGGGCTGGGCCCTGTGACATGTCCAGGGATGGAGACCAAAGAGGAGATCCCTAAACTCTGTCCAGAGGGGTCTCACAAATGACGGGGTGGACAGGACAGAGCTTCTTGGCTCTTCTTCTGTCCCGCGAAGGCTACCCCTTGACTGACTCATTTCAAAACTTGGATCTCTGAATAGCTGACAGACATTTTCCAAAGAGGGGTTGGCTGTGCGAGGTGCGCATATTCTGACTTTGTTTCCAGCAAGGAACAGGCCTTTGGAATTTTAATCCATGTAACTTTGGTCTCTGTGGTTGTACAGTGCCTCGCACAATGGGTCTTTGTCTGTTGCCAGGGCACTACTGCAATACATACCATAAATAATAATTGTAATAACAGTTATAAGGCTAAGATCTTTTTAATGGTCTCTAGAGCTGGAAGTCTTTTCTGGGCAATTGGCATTTTTGGAAATCAGGTCACCTAGTTAGGTTCCTAATTCTGAATGCCGAGTCTTATTTTACCATTCATTTTCTTTAAAACATAAGCCTCCAACTTGGCTTATGTAGATAAATATTAAGTGAGGGGGAAGCAATGGAAACACTTGTCAAAATAAACCAAGAATAATTATTGGATTCCATTCACAAGATTTTGGAGAGGAAAGATCAGGCCAGCCATCAAATAATAACAGCTTCAGCCAAGATCTACAAGCAGAGGGACATTGTTCAGCTTGACAGTTCTTCACTGCGGTGATTAACAAGCCTGGCTGATGATCCTTTGGGCTCAGATGTACAGTTAGGGTATAGCACCTCAGCTGAGCTATTAGCACACTTCCGATGTGCTCGCAAATACAAAATTATGTGACTTGCTTTCAGGTCCTTCACTGGGACTAATCAAAGTCACGTTGTCTTATATTTGCTGTCACTAAAACCATTCATGGCTGTGGCACTAAAGCAACAGATTGATTGCAGTTGTTATTCATATAACCAAAAGCAGAACTACCGCTCAGAAAGTTTGGGTACCATCCACCTTCTCCTTAAGTGAGAGTCTAGAAGTCACAATTTCACCTGAAAAGTGCGTATTTTTCTCTTTGGATCATAAAGGGATCTACAGCAATTATCTCAGACTGGAAGAAAATAATGTGACCCAATACGAGTTCTGTCCCGTAGGCCTGAGCTCTCAGACAATTGCTGTGTCTTCTAACCTGAAAGTTCCAGTTTGGACTCCTATATGCAGGATATATGTAGCAACAGAGCAGCATATAAAAAAGTATCATGGCAGTCCTTTAGTTCAGCCCTAAAAGAAAGTTCTTGCTGTGTTCAAACTCCTCCCAGGAACCTCAGCTCACCTTCCTTTGCTGGGCTAGGGCAGAATTGAACTACTGACCAAAGGAGAGGCCACGCAAAGGCAGTTTTTTACTGTCATCTCCTCTAACATATTTCACAAGAAATTTTATTAGCTTAGATAGAGCCCTGTTCTGCCACACTCCCAAGCACACTAAATGACAATTACGCCACTTCTTGATTTAGAAACCAATGCAATCAATTTCAGCTAATTGTACCTCCAGGTTGTGAGTTTGTCAAGAAGTTGTACAGAGCTTGTGTAAGCATGTATAGCTGGACCATTGCTGAAAAGCAGGGTTTTGCCAAGGATATTTTGTGTGTGAAGACATGGTTTTAAATGCATTAAAGAGTGGGAAGATAGTTTCAAGGCAGAATTTCATGTTAATGTTTGCAGACCTACTTCATAATAGCCTGCTACTGACATCAGCGGAAGAACTGGCCAAGGTCTTCATTCCATAGAAATTCTAGCAGTAAAATACAAGAAATTCATTTTAGCTATTACATTTTGGAAGGCTGACAACAGCTGCAATGAAGAACCGAACCTGCATCTCCCAGGGAGACACATAACACTTAAATCACTAAGCCATTCCCTTTGATATCCATGCTGTATTACAAAATTAATCTTTTGTAGCAATTAATTAGAGCAGTTATGAGGAAACTCATGCAGTCTGAGACTCACATTTATTGCTCAGTGTGGCCTTGTTTATTTAGTCAGATTCCCTTAAGCCATTAATAGAGCTTTATGTTAATTTCCTTAATGCTTCCAATCAGCATGTTCAGTTACAACTCCACTAGGGCTTCCCAGATCATCTCAACATATAGTACAAGTGAACACTAGATGCTGCCTCCCTCCATGTCAGTCTCCCTAATGAGATTACATCTATGCCAGTCAAAAATGTTAGAAGTAAGAAAACGAAACTCCTTGGGCTGTGACCGAACTTTCTGACAAACTCAGCCCCTACAAGGTTAAAAATAAAAAGCTGCCTGGGTTAGTTGCTGAAACTGTGAATAAGTAAAGTAAGTACATTCTTTAGCCAGATTTCTTTTCTCCAAAGGTATTTCTCTGGAAATGCTTGAAAAGCTGGGTAAAGCACAGTCACATTTTTTCTTGAAAGGAAGTGAGCTAAGAGTAAATCTTGAAAATGCCAGACCTAAATACTGAACTGGAATTTATTCAAATGCCTTTCATGTCTAATGCATAAAGCCTGGTTGTTCCATCAAAGTCACTTTGAATCAACCCTGGGTGCTTAAACATGTGAAAACCTCTAAGCTCATGTAGGAGATTTTGAGCTTATGTGTGTAACTTAACAACTGGCCCAAATCTCCCATTGGTCTCAGATTCCAGTGGTGATATGGAAACAGCCAGGAACTTGACTCAAGATGCCACAGAATGATAACTACATTTGTTATACTTTCCTAGAGAAGTCAGTCAATGTAAAAACAAAACATTACTGTGCTAAAAATAAATTATTGCACTCCTTAAATACAATCGAACAAACAAAAATCCCCAGTCCAAAATGAGTGTCAACCACTACACAGTGGCTGCTTAATGCACATGGTCATGTATGTTTTCTTCTTCAGACTCCAGAGCAGCTACTCACAGCCGGAGACCTGAAGTAATGATCCTCAAGTCCTTCATTTCTACAACTGTGATTAGTAAAAATGGGAGTCTGAGGCTGCTTCAAAAAGCCAGGAAGCCCTTGGAACAGTGTGCAAATGGCAGTTCTCACACACAGAGAGACCATGTGCTCCATTACAGAAAGGCAGAAGCTCCCAGTGAAGACACTGGATCAGACCAGGGTGGGCCAAGCCCTCCGAGCTGCTTCAGGCACAGGACCACAGACTCCAGCACCGGCTAATTGACCTTCTCACCCAAGCACGAAGCCAATAGATTTATGTGCCTCTCCCCATCTCCTCAAAACTTGCAAAGTCACCCACAGCTGAATAATCTCAATGTCCACTGATGTATTTGTCACAGATAGTTTAAACTTGGGCACGTCAGCATTACTTGTGAGAAGAGGTTTGATCCTTAAATGTCCTTCTTTTGCTGAGAACTAGCCCTTTTGTCTTGGCCCTGATTAGTAAAACTGTACATCAGTGTCTCCATTTCCATGCTGGCTTCTCTTATTATTATTGTTTACAATGGTGGGATGGGGTTTTTTCCCATTTTGAAAAATTATTTTTACAGCTTCATTTAATTTTTCTTCTTTTTTTTTTTTCTATTTTCCACCCAAACCTGAGCTTCCTACTTATGGTCAAATCTTACACAATGCAGATATATGTGTTCACTGCAGTTCAAAGGCAGTACCTTTCCATCAACCTTTTGGGAGAGGCTGAACTAAAGAAAAGCTGTGGGATGCAGAACCTACTATTGAGTAGCTCATTGAACTCTGAGATCTTTGCTCTACAGATGAACCTAGAGAAAAAGATAACACGTATATTCTGAGAGAAATGGATATGTGAATGTCAGTGGTATATCAGTTTCTAATCAATATTAAACCTCTAACTGCCAAGATCAATAACAGCTGCAGGGTTATAGCTGTCACATAGTTTCTCAAACATATTAGCTAATAATAATTTTTGCTTTGTGGTTTTTTTTTGTGTTTAGCGGATGAGGAATCTCTACTTTCATCTTTAATATTTTCAATATTGAAATTCATATATGCTCTTACGATCAGATGTCAGGGCCATGAGTAAGCTTATCCCTCAGCTTAACAGACAATAAACACACCACAAAGTTCCTCCACCATTTCCAAAATGTAGTTCTGTAATGTTGGGTTAATGTGGAGGCAGAGGCTCTTTTCAGTAATGGAACTGGTCAATAGCTTTTGGTTTTGCCAGCAGCAAAAGCTACACTGTAACAGCTCAGCATGATACTTGAATGGGAAGAGTTATTCTCTAACCTATTGTTTCCTGTACCTTAAAGAATAGCTGGTAAATTGTCAATGCCTATGGATCCCGAGGAATATGATGGGATCTCACTGAATCACCTACTTAAAAATCCTTTTCTCCTATGGTTTTCCATCAGGTGCTGACTCTTACCATCTCACAGAAAAGAGGAACAATTGCAGTTTCTGGTGAAGTTGTAGCTTTGCTTTAGTTGCAAAGGTATAGTAGTGGAAGGATCTAAGCAAAAGCATAATATATTTTATGGAACTCATCAGTTATAGGAAAAATTTATACACTTTTAGGCACATGATTTTTTACGTATGAAATTTAACTAGATAATTGTAATTGTTGGACTGTCTGAGAGAAAAAGAAATTAGTTCCATTGGAAAAGGGATGGATTAGCAAGCTTCAAGGTTTTCAGCTGCAGAAACTTGGACTATTCAACTGGGAAACTGTAAGTGATGTGTGGCTTTTGCTCTTTAGGTGTACTATTCCTTGAAGTTTACGTACAGGAAGACGGAGTTGCAGTGTGCCTTGACGGAGAAGTGACAAGAGTTTTTCTAGCGCCCCCAAAGCAGAAAAGGAAATTAATTTTATATATTTCTTTCCTGTCTCTTCTCTCATCCTGATAACAGTGTGGCTGTGAGCGCGCTATTCATTTGCTGTGTACAGTCTATGTTATTGCAAGAACTTGAGAAAAAGCCCCACGCTGTAAGATACCTTTGCCAAATTATTACCCTCAATGCCAACTGCTGCCCAGTGGAGAAGATAAGATTTCATTTATTCTGCTGTATCCTACCATGAAGGAAAGGCACAGATTTTGTTTAAATAAATCACAGTAAAATTTTGTTTAAAACTTAGCATCTTTTTTAGAGAACAGTATTTCAATATGCACAATATAACCAATGTACGCACGTTAGAAGCAAAGGTACTTGCCTTTATTGTTTCAATTCATAAATATATGACAGGAAAACAGACATGATCACCCCCAAAAGTGGGCAACGTCTTAAAAAATGAAAAGCTCAATTTTTAATGCAATTGCCCTTTCTTCTTCTCTTATCTGTGAGTTTTTTAGAAAACCAAAGTCTATCAGGAATGTCTGTAAGAGATTGGTTTTGCTTGGTTTCGAAAATGTTTTTCTTTGTTGGCATTCAATAGTTTTACAAGAGAAAATAATGAAAGCAAATAAAACCTGCAACCATCCCCAGCGGGGCAGAAGTCAAACGAGAGAAAGTTGATGTCTTTGAGCTGACCGAGCCACAATAGACAGGTCTTAACAGAGTAAGGCATTCCAGAGACTGCGTTAGGAACTGTCAAACCTACCTCACTAACACCAATTAACGGGGAGATAGAGGGATCTTAGAGTTTGGTTCAAAGCCTTTCTTGTCCAGATGAAAGATCACATCAGCTTTGAAAGAAAGCTCCAGATGTCTATGGAAAAAAAAATAATCCCTCTTCCATTCAGCTTGTTTTTCAGCGAATTTTGAATTACTTTGTCAAGAAGAACAAAATAACTTCCCAGCTGGAGAATGTGTCAGATGTTTCATTTAAAAACAATATGAAGTCAGGAACGGTGGTAGCCAACTTAGAGGGACTGTTTGATCCTTTCCCAAGATTCCACTGCTTTTGAGGCTGAGCAATATTAAATCATTCACTCTAATCAGTTCTCCAGTTAAGAACAAGCAATCTTAAAAAAAACAAACAAAACCAAACAAAAAGACCAACTAACTAAGGCAGTTCTCCTTCATACAAGGATGTCGTGGCATCAGCATGTAGCACATGATACAGCAAACCACATCCAGGAACAGTGACCTCACTGTGCTGTAACTTACTAAAAAGGTTACAGTGGTTATCAACCAAATTGGTTTAATAGTGTGCCATAAAAAGTTATGTGAATAGTAAATTCAAATATATTTGATGCATTAGTGGATCAGAAAAACTTACCGGAAAACAGTATCTGACACCATGTTCATTGCCTCATCCATTTTAGAGAGGATATAGATGAGCTGATAGTTTTAGAGATTAATACACACAAGTGCTGCATTGCTAGCAAGGAACATACATATTAGGGAACATAAAAGAAAGGCAGTCAGACATACTACAGATTATTTTGGGGACAGAAAGTGCAGGCTTAGGGTCAGTGGGCATTTTGCCAGGGCAAGGTTGCAATATGGGCTCATCCTCTGTTCATCGCATAGGCTCGTTTTATTTCTGAGTGAGAACACGGTCAAGGGCCACGTGAGTTTCTTTGTTATACAAGTGGATCAACAGTCTCAAGCCTTTTAGCATTTGTTGGGAAGGATTTTCAGGCGAGCTTTCATAGAGCACATCAAAATGCAAGATGTCAAGGTGAAATTGTTGGAGCAATCAAAACAGATTTAAGCCTAGGCATTGAAATAAGAAGGTTTTGTAGCTTAGAAAAAACTACCCAACAGCTGTAGTTTGTTAGTTCAAGAACAAATTCTGCTGGGCTGTACCAACTACATCATGTTCAGAAACAGTTTTGCCTCTGCCTGCTTTGACTCTGAGCATTATTTAGGCTCCCTGTAGAAATACATTCACCACAAAGATGAGTTTATACCAAAACCAAAGTACTCCAAGTTGTGGGGCAGTGTGGGTTGAATTCAGAAGTGCCTTTCTCAGCTTCTTCTCTCTGAGAAGGAGACCAGTGTTTCCTCTGAGAATTCACCTGTTTACAGGAATCTTGTTTGGACAGAGATGAGTATGTCAAAAGTACGTGATGATGCAGAGTGGAAAGGGCAAAATGGCTCAAAATACAGGACCTAAATTTATGGTTCCTTTGAGCTGTGTGAGCATTAAATATTTGGATCAGAAATGTGCCGTTCAAAATCCTGATTTTCAGTTTATTTTGAAAAGAAGCCCACTTTCAGCTGTGGTGAACACTTGTTTGTATGGTGCTACTGCTGCTCATTTTTGCTTTGATTTAAAATAACAGAAGCAGAAGTAAAAATATTCCATCCTTTTAAATACCAATAAAATGCGTGAATTATCTTATAAGTAAAAAGAGTCCATAAAATAACAGACTTAGAAATATTCATGTAACTGTTCTACTGTAAACAAATTAGTTGGCTGAGCAAAATAAATGTATAAATTTAGGGGAGAACAACAGCAGGAAACATCAAGCATTCATTCCCTTTGGAAACCAAAGTGGATAAATAGGTTTAGTCATCTCTGTCCCAAGAGACTCTCAAAGCATGCATTTTTTTCAATGTAAAGTGCAAAGAATCGCATTGCATTTTGAATCCCATTTTAAAACTAATTAAAGGTTTGATTGTGCCACTTTCTCTGTGTTGGAATGCACTTCAATATGTACTCAACTTAAGGCACGTGTTCATGGAGAACGACTCAGGCACTTATCATTAACTACGATTTTATGTGCTTTTCTGGATCTGCGCCTAAATGTATAGAGCGTATTACTCATCTTGCAAGTGAATGACAAAAATTAATGTCATCTAAGCAATTAATGAAATGGATTTACTCTAAATTGAGATTGCTATATCTCAGAGCAGCCTCCTTCTCATTGAATTTAAATGTTCAGGTTAAGTCAGATGTACAGGGTTATATAGAAGAATTCAGATTTTATTTACAGAGGCAACAAAATAGCATCATAAAAATATATTTAGAGGCCAGGTTAACTAGTGGGGATATTTAAAATCTGCTTTGATGTTTTTCCTGTCCACATTGTATTTTTGTTTGTTGTTATATTTTAAGTTAATGTCATCTGCAATTATTGTTTGCTAAGCGTTTTTGATTGCAAGCAAAGAGCTAAAAAGCAAGTGATAATTTTGATCTCGGTTTACCAGCGAGGCTTCCTATCCTCATGTATTCCCCAATCCTGTGCCTAAAAAGCTCTCTTAAATAAATATCTCATGCCCCCATGTGGTTAAATTGAGGGACTGCCGAATAAATCCTTTGAAGTTGCTGTCGCTTTTTTTTATTTGCATACACCCTTGTGAGCCCAAAGGAAGAACGACTAAACTGTGTAATAGTCTAATTTAGATATTTTACCAGTAACAAAGGTAAGTGAAATCTAGAAATTGCTGAGCTGTTTTAGACACCGCTGCAGTCTAAGCCAGGATGGAATGCACAAAAATCTGACAAAAAATAGCTTCACATGAAAATGCAGTACATACTGCATTGATCAGGAGACCACTAGCTAAAATCCACTTGCTAATGTCTGGGCATCTAGGTTTTCAGTTATAGTTTAATTAAAAATATACCCTGAAAATACCAACTTATGGTCTAAATCAGTACATTTAGTGTCAAAGATGTGTGGGCTTTTTGCCTAAAGAAAAGTCCTGTCTTAGGAGTCTTGGCAAAGCAGATGTCTCAAGATAGACTTTTAGCATATTTCTTCCCCTCCCAGACAAAATAATTACCATGCATCACATCCAGCAACCTGTTTTTTACAACAAAAGAAAAAAAATTCCCTATGTGATCGATCCTATGACTCTATGATGGCATTTTTCTGGATTATAATTAGAGATAACTTTGTATTCATAATAAAACTCTTTTCCATATTTTTTTTCTTCTAAAATCGCAGTTCTGCAGACTTGTCTATTATATACCCATTAGCCTGCATGTGGAGACAAACACTTTTTCAGTTCCTCTTGACCACAGGCATGCTTTTTGACCTGTAGTAAAATCACTGAAAGTACTTCAAGATGTAGTACTGAAAGATGTTAGTAGAGACCCTGAGTTTTTTCAAATACCAAGGTCAGTTACTTCCATCAAAACTAAAAGCTTCTGGGCAACCCCTACCTCTCCGTTCAAACGCTTTTAACTCTCCTAAGCAGTTCCCCAGTACTGCTGCCGGGTTTGTGATGCCTCTGCTCTTGGTGCTTGGGGTACAATGGGTAGATTGTCCAACTGAGCTGATTCTTAGATGCCTATATTTATTTATTTGCACTGAGTAAATGGCACAGTTACCTGTGGAGCAGAATAGATCTGTGATGCTAGAGCAGCCTAGCGCACGGCACTTAAATTAGCTACCTACCGTGTTCATCCCCTTTTGCTGTGATTACCTCCCTGCCAGACTCACAACTAATCAAATTAATGGCTACGTCCATCTGTTCTGAACCAAAATCCATTGCGTGGCATTAAGATGGGATCAAGCCCAAGACCTGCCTCTTGCTCAGGCCTGGCGCCTGCCTGTGATGTACCACGCTGACCTCTCCTCAGCCTCCCATTATGGTGACATCCTGCGCCAGAGGCTGCTGAGATGAACTTTAATTGAGAAATTAATATACAGCAGGGGGCAAGAAAGCAAGAAAGAAAATATGTGAAAGTGGGAGTCATACAGCTGTTTGTCATACCGCAATGTGAAATTGGTAGTAATTACGCCCTCCTGTGTCTGGATGAATTGTTGCTAAATTAAACAGTCTTTAAAGAGACAAAAAAGATGCAGAATAGGAGCATCCCCCCTATGTCTCCAGCCTCTGGCAGCCTGTTCCTAAAGAATTATTTTAATTTTTCTGCAAGAGTACAGGGAACTATCCAATAGAACTAGGTGACTGTTATTAATATCTCCAGTGATGTACTGTTGTAAATAGAAAAATAAACAGCTCACTACTGTAAAAAATTACAGGGCTGTAAATCCACCAGGGGATTGTGGTGATGCCATAAACTATAAGAGCAAAGCTCAAGTGGCCTTATACAGTCACCACAATCCAGCGATGGAATTATAGCCCTATAACTCACAATTTACTTAGTTCTTACACTTTACAGAGCAAGGAATTGAGTTTTGGATTGATGCCCTGCACAGACTGTCCAGGTTTGCTCTTCTCCTCCTGCTTTTTTTAAAAAGCCTACTCTCTTCCTTCACAGGCTCTGCACGCAGCTCTCATGCCACCGAAGTTCCTTTGCTACTGGGACTGAAACTCCCTGATTTTGTCTCTGAGAAAATCCATGCTGGGTTCAGGGAACTGAGTAGCAAACGAACTGACTTGGCATCTTATAAGAATTTTGAGGAGCAATGTGGTATTAAAACTTCCTCCAGCAAATGTTTATCCGATGTCCAGGCTAACACATCAATAATTAAAAAGTGACTCTTTCAGGCCATCGCCAGCCCATCCCAGAAATGTTGCGCACTACCAGAAACTCCTGGGAGGATCGAGAAATGTCCTTTACTCATAAATTAGAGACACATTGTGCAACAGTTTTGAAATGTTCTCTTTCAAATAAAAGCATACAGCTGTTTTAGTATATATACCCCCCCAAATCAACATAGCAATTAAAGATATTCTAATTTGAAGCACAAAAGCAATCCTGTTTCTTTCTCTAGATCCTTTCAGTTGAAAATAGCATGTTCCATCCTATATTCAGATAATAGATTTGTCCTCTCAGCTCTTGTTATGCATTTCTTTGTGGATTTTCCCAATTCAGCTGCCCTTAGATACCACAGAAGAGCTGCAGAGCAGCTCCAGAACATGAGCTCCAGTACTCACACCTTACCACTCCCAGTCTTCCCATAAGAAACTTACTTATTCCATGGTCCCACTGAAGAGGACAGTAATCAGATCTTCACAAGAATCTGTCCTCTATATTTCAGATGAACAGGGATGCAGACCATTAAAAATAAATAAATAAACTGAGAGTGAGGGAAAGTAGCAGAGTCTCCCTTTTTTTTTTCCACGGGAACATAAAAATTTCAGTGCCAAAGCAGCCAAGCTGTCCCAGCAAACCTACTGTCCTATTTCAAAGCAATACCCAACATCACGTGTTTGTAAGAAAGCTGCACAAAATCTGCAATAATTAAACAACTGCCTGCATTGCTAATCATCTTGCCTGTTTTCAGTCAAGTTGGTACCTCTCATCCCAAGCCCCACTTCAATTAGCTGAGAAGAATAGAATCACCCTCTTCCTTGGAGGTGGCCCTGGCAGGAGGCTTGCTCAATGGTAGGTTCTCATTTCTTTCCCAGGTCAGATGACAGCAGAGAAGTCCATCAAGCCTTTTTCTGGCTCCAGCTTATTTGATCAACATCAAGCGGAGGTGGCAGGAGTGGCAGGCTCTCTCGTAGTGGCCTGATTTGTCAGAGGTGAGCAGAAGTGACCCTGATGCAGGGAGACATACGCTTGAAATGAAGCACAAGTCCACTCCATCTCTCCCCACGCTAATGCTGGTGGGATAGGGACCTTTTGAGTTAGGACTGCTATTATTCCTATGCAAGCATCAAAATAACTCCCAGTTGTGGATCACGGCCCCGGGGTGATGGCTGTGCTTCTTCACATTCCCTGTCCACGATGTAAAGACATGTTGCAGGCCTCGTGGCTAACACCCGGCTCAAGGTTAAGTGATAGCCCAGTCAGGTCCTTCACCACCACAGGAAAAACCCAGTACTTCCCAGAGAAATGCTACTTCCCATTCCAGGATACTGTCTAACGTCACTGTCATAAAAGTGCAAGGATCAAAAGAACTGATTTTTCTATCTCTTTTTCCCTTGAAAAAGCTACTTTAAGAAAAAAAGAGAGAGAAGCTTTATTTAAAATAAGCTGGACCTGCTTCTCCAGCTTTGTCAGTAAAACGCTTGCAGCTTCTTCCTCCCTTCAAGAAAAATAGGTGTTTTCCTTTCATTTTTTTCCTGTCCTAAATTGCTTATATTTTGTCTTAAAACTGAAAATCAGACCCTGCACCTACAACTCAGCTAATAAACAGTATAATCTTCATGCTCCTCTGTGTTTATATACAAGGCATAGGGGAACTATTAAATAAGCACAATATTTCTAGAAAAATATTATTCTGAAAAAGGGGAGGGCAAGAAATGAAAGTATCTGTACCTACAACTAACACAGAGTCCACACTGAAAAAGGGAAGGGGGAATAACAAATCTATTAAGAGTTCCTTGGTTAATAGTTAACTTGAAGAAAAGCTACTAATGATTTTTTAAAGTCCTGAAAGAGTTTTTAAGACAGAATTTAATGTTGTATTTTTCTTCTCAGGCACTTTCCATTGCTGCCTGTGGACCCTAGATTTAATCAGATTTCTCATTCTTCTAAGATTTTATGATGTCTTTCTTGATTTGCAGCCAACCAAAGCACTTTTAATAATGTATGGTAAAATGATTTAATTTTTAATAGACCAGAATGGGCTAGAGCTGCTACACACTGTAGTAGATTGGTAAGTACAGTATTACACTCTGCAGAGCAGTTAGTAAAAAAGAAGAATGTATTTATATCCCAAATGTTATTGAAAACATGTTTATTTTATTACTAACACGAATGTATAATTGAAGAACCTGTCTAACCCGGAATTATCGTTCACACTTTATTTACTAAGAAGATAAAACCATTTTCGGCTTGTTACCATAATAGTTCAAGTCTCTTACTGTTTTCTGTTCTGCTGCTCCAAAAGTTCAAGGAAAAAATGAAGAACAAAAAAAAGAAAAAAATCAAGTTACACATTCTGGATTCAGCTAATCAAGTGGGAAAATGTCTTCTAACACTGCAGACCAATTCATAGGGGTTAACCTTAAAATAAGATTATTTGTACCTTGATATTTGCATGCATTTGTCCTTTGTTTACTACTGCCCAGCAAACAGGAAAGCTCAGAGCTACATGTAGATGAAAATCTGGTTCACAACTGAAGTTCTGATTCTGCAAATGAGACTGGGCTGTCTCATAAAGTTGTTCTTCCTTACCAAGCTGTATCACACAAACAAGGTAGCATTTTCATAGTAGACTAAAGTCCCCTATTCTTCTACAAAATCCCAAAGGCTGCACTAATGCCTCATTAACAAAGCCAGAAATTATCACTGTGCCCACAGTAATTGTACAAATGTTGAGACTTTATACCTGTGGTATTTCAGCAGAGTTATTCCTGATTAAGTACTAGTTTCCTAATGAAATGAGGCAAATCTGTTTCTCTGTGCATGTGTGCCATTCAGTCACCCTTGATAACTTGCAAGTCTAGAAGCCAAGTTCAGTTGAATTTTGCAGGGAGAAGTCTTGCTGAAATTCCACTCCATGATAACAGGCATGGCCAGAGAGGTTAGCAACGCTGCTCATGCAGGGATCCTATAGAAAGGTTAATCCTTAGAGGACCTCAGACAATATATACTGTCATTTACCCTTGCAACAGAAAGTCATGGGAAACCAAGCTTCACTCGTTCTCTCGATCACTGGAATATTTATTATCAGTACAAGAGGGACACCACGTCTACAGCCATATACAATGGCAGGATGCTGAGTGCAGTGGAGGTATGACTGTCTGCTTAGAACCATATATATTCAGAACAAATACACCCTGGATTGTGCAGCAGAACTGAAGCACAACACAGCAAAGCCTGCACAACCCCCTGCATGCCATAAGAATGGGTGAAAAATGAACAGAATAGCTTGCCAATGGAAAAAATGATACATTTTTAAATCTTCTTACTTCAAAATGAGCCATAGAATAGGTCATATAACACATAATGGCAAAATTAATATATTATGAGTGATTTATCGTTATAGAGATGTGCAGATGCTTATTGGCAGCATGAGTCATATAACATGCAATTTTCACACAATATGTTGTTAATAATGGATAAGGATTTATCAGTATATTCTTATATAAAGAAAAAGCACTATTACAACTTGTTCTTTCACTGGAATCAAATAACTACTGTGCACTGAGTTGCTTATGAAATTGAGCTCCTCTTGCCATTACTACTAACTACCTTTTAATGTCAAATTTTTAAAATGGATATACATCAAGTCACTGCAGTAACTCATCACAGATCAGATCCACCTTATTGTTCTACCACTAAGCCAAAAAAAACCACTCTTTCCTGTGCCTACCTACACTAAATGAAGAGAAAAAAAGAAGTAAGCACTTCCTTGTCCTAGTTTGTACCATACACCTGCTGGAAAACTCTTAAAATTGGCCTTGCCTGTGAAGCTTGTTTCACATATAGATGGGAAGGCTAGCTCCTATTTAAATGAGGAATTTTCAGAACAGAAGTTCAGTTATCATCAAGTCTTCTGAATAGCTTGGCTGATGAGTAAGGTAACAACACAAAACAAGCGCAAGACAAGAGACTAGGACCTCATAAGCTGTTTTCAACAGTATTCAGAGCCCTCTCCCCTCCATATGCTTAATCAGACCCTTTGTGGATCAAGCTGAAGCAATTTAAGGACAGCCCTCTTCCCCAACACTGTTGCCACCAACCAACAAAGTGGTGCCTTCCCTCCCTAAATAAATAATTTTAATAGATCGTGCCAGGATGCCACAGCTGCCTCAGTTTCAAGTTAGTTGTGCCAGATTATGGCACTATTGAAGATAGTCTAAAGACAGGAGAATTTGCAGTCACATTGAGGAAGGGTATTCACATTATACATTCTGGTACTTCAGCTCTAGGGTGTCGTAAGTCCTTACTCAGGAAAGATAATGCACAACCATCCTACCTGCTTGACTTAGAATTTCCAGAGTTCCTGCTGTAGAGCCATCAATGGCAAATTAATCCATAAGAAAATACAGGGACATACAACTCTCTGATTGCCTGGCTTGCAAAACCTGCAAAACCTGAAAACTTCACTTCATGTTAATTAGAAAATCAACATACATAGGAGACAAGCTGAATGTCAATAAACCTGTTCAGGTTTAGGGAACAGCAATACATTTTCCTATTCTATCTAGGGAAAAGAGAATTTATATTTGTGCCAAACAATGCAGGAGATTTTTTTGCATCTTGCCAATTCCATTTAATTTAGAAAGCAAATATCTTCACACAGTTAATTGAAAGACCATTGATCAAGAAAGGTTCATAAACCAGTAACGAGGTAAAATGACCACATGTTAGACAGATATTAGTGCATGAATTGCATTCATTATTGTCTTTATTGTTACCATAAAGAAAAGAAATTTGGAAAATCCATCTGTTCCCACAGATGGAAGCCCCCTGACATGAGGCTCCAGAGAGTCAGGAACTCACACTCAGCCCTCAGTGAAAAGAAGCAATTGCTGCCCCTGACCTGCCAGAACACCAAGAGAACACGGGCTCCTTTTAGAGGCCTTCTCCACTGACATCTTCCTTTTATTCTCTGTTTTCCAAATAATTTCACCAACATTTGCAAATATCACAATTTTGGTATCCACAAAGCTCCATGTCCCTGCTCAGAATATTTATTATTAAAAAAAGAGAGAGAAATCACTTACTCTGAAAGGAGGGCTATTACCAAGGCACTCAGAGGGCAGATGAAGCTTTCATACTTCATACATACATTTGTTTATGTATGCACATAGGACCATTCTTCATGAATCATTACTGGTCCAGTACCTTTTCCCTCCCCATCTACCACAGCCCACCCTAAACAACATCTTGTGGAACAGTCTCGGAGAATGAAGATGGGAAGCATTGTCTCTTGAGACTATGCAGAACTGTGCTTATTCTCCCATCACACTTCATTTTTTCTAGCAGTTTCCTGAAGGAAGAGCCAGATCTTTGAACCCAACCTTTTCTGCTGTCAACCAGTGCCAGAAGGATTACACACGGCAAAGAAACAAAGAGGAAATGAATGTAAATAGCATCCAGAACAAGGGAAAGCTCCTCACAAAAGCCAGTGACTAATTAAAATGCATTCTTTTCTCACAGGGGCTCCTAATTAGTTTACTAATACTGTTCTCATCTATTTTAACAATTTAATGGTCTCATGTCACATGAAAAATGGGCAGAAACTTTCATATCCTGTCCACCTGGCAAAGTTCACCAGAGAGAAACTGCTCCCTTTTCACTCCCTTTTCAGCTGTGTTATCAGGATTTCCCTCTCCCCTACGAAGGGAGGCATTTCCCCACACCCACTGTGGCAGGCAAGTTCACTTCAGATACCAGTAGCAAGCCAACTGGGCTGACCACCTCCACCAGCTCTCCTCACGTAGCTGTGCTTCCAGATGTTATCTGTCTGGCTCCCGGCTCAGCACTCACATCTGGTGGACTCCTCAGTCTCAGCCCCACTCCCTTAGCTCAGCTGGGATGGCATACCAATGCTTCAGTGTCCAAAAGTCTAGTGTCCCTTATCTCGGGCACAGGAGTACTCCTGATCCTTGAACGCATCCCCCAGAGTTCAGAGAGCTGATGGGAGAACATTCAGCACCTCACTGATGCAGGTACAGTACTTATCTGGAATGAATATGGGGAATGATGGTAGGTGGAAGGGCACTGAAGCTGGGCTAAGAGAGGGGTATTTCACAGGAATTACCAGGTAAGATCAAAACCACTGCGTATCTAGTCCACTCTGTCAGACTGTTCACTGGACAGTATGAGAGTCTGGTAGTAGGCATTGTGCAACATCTCCTCTCCTCATGTCATCCTCTCCTCAAGAAGGCTTCAAATTCCCTCCAGAATTGCTTACTCTCGTCACCTTCAAGGAGACACTCCCAACACACTGTCCTCCTACCTAGATGATTCCTAGTAATTAAAGGAGATGAGGGATAAAGGGACCACGTATCTATTGGGAATAGGGACAAGACAGTCCAGGCATGGAGAACAGAAGCTTGATTGTTCTCCTGACATTGCATAAACCAAATTGGATTAAATTGTGGGAGGGGGAAAGAAGGAAAAAGTTGGTATTTCTCCTAAGGAGATCATTCATTGGAATTTATTTTTCTGGTATTTTTGTTTGGGTTTTTGTTGTTGTTGTTGTTGTTGTTGTTGTTTGGTTTTTTGGTGTTTTTTTTTTTTCACTTTAAGTGGCTCTAGTAGGCAATTTAGCTCATAAGTTTATTGTTTCCTGCTATCTTGATCAAGTTAGAGGTGAAGTCATGTCAGGCAGTTTTCAACATACAACCTGTGGTTCTCATAAGTCTGCAAGGAGGTCTGAGTATCTTCTTAGCTCTAATACAAAACTGCTTAATACCTCTAATTTCAGTTTCAGAAATCTGAGGCAGAAATGACTCCATCAATGTTACATAACTTTAAACCAGTAACAGCCAACTTAATTCTAAAATGAGGTTACCTGCAAACCCTTCAGCTATACAGCACAGTGAACACAGTAACTTAGTCAACAGATAAGCAGTCATAGAATCATAGAATGATTACAGTTGGAAGGGACCTTAAAGATCATTGAGTTCCAACCCCCCCTGCCATGGGCAGGGACACCTCCCACTAGACCAGGTTGCTCAAAGCCCCATCCAGCCTGGCCTTCAACCTTTCCAGGGATGGGGCAGCCATATATTCCTTGGGCAACCTGTTCCAGTACCTCACCACTCCCAGAGTAAAGAATTTCTTTCTAATATGTAATCTAAATCTAATCTCTTTCAGTCCATACCATTCATGCTGCCCAGAGCATAAAACAAGTTTGAGACAACTTTGCCAGAGCTGTAACAGAATGGATATTTTACAACTCTAATATTAAATCGCCAAGTATCTTGTCTACAGTCTAGCTTTCCAGTATGAGTATTTACCATGTGCAATCAGATTTCTCCTTATGCAGCTGATTTTAAGTATTAGCATATGAAATTTAGGTAATCGTTTCAAGAATTTCAGAATAGCAAATGGAAGAACAACACAATGTGCGTTTTTTTTATGGCAGTCTGGCTCATTAGCCTATTGAGCAACCAGCTCAATGTGTGTTTTAAGGGCATGTTTAGTGTGCAGCCTGTATCCCATTCTGGGACAGAACACGCATGGGCAGTCCAGTGGTTTCACCAAGTGCAGAAAAGTGGCAGATGCCTTTTTAAAAATCGCTGTTGGAAATTTGACCTTAAGAATATTGGTCTAATATAATCTTTGAAATTTCTAAAAACTTAACTGATGGGTAGAGTTTTAAAAGCATGTTCCTAATTCAGTCTGAATGCAAATTCACATGTTCGATTTAGAGCAAAGACACTACGTACATCAACAGATCTCACTGATGCATGACTTGTCTTACGACCTGGTCAACAACTTCAATATCTAGCCCTTGTTTTCAATGGGCCAAATGCCCCTGGTTGTACAACACTATAAACAACATTATGTGGTCCAAAAGGACCATTTAAGCAGAAGAGTCCTTCTAAGGACACTGATACAAAAGAATGAAACAAGGTGGTTTTGTCTACAAGTGGATGGAACGTTGTGGCTGCTCTAAGTCCCTAGTGTTGTGGCTCAAATTTAGCTAATTAAGACATATTTCACCAGAAGAAAATGTTTGTAAAGTCTACGTGTCCCTAACAAGCTATGTTGGTTACAAATGTTCACAAAAGAAATTCCCAACATTATTCAAATATATTTCTCTTCACTAATTAATATTAAGAATTGAAGCTTTTGAGACTGATGTCATAGGGAACAAAATCTTTTGTTTTCTGATCATATAAAATGATGACAGTTTTCTTTTCTGTACAGATTCTGAGTTCTCTAAGTAAGCTTATTTTGAGAAAAATGAAAGTAATTTCAACCAAGGAGTTTATTCTATTTGCTTTAGCTACAGGAGTCTTTCTAATATCAAATAGTATGTGCCTAGATGAACCGCTGAAGTCCAGTCTGCAGAGCAGAGAAGACAATGATGATAAATATTATGAGGTAAGATCTGTACTACTACGACATTCTGGGGGGAAACCTGTGGGTCAGATCCTGAGCACTTTCAATTTTTTGCCAAAGGCTCTCCTAACCTCACTGCATTCAATATTACAGCACTAGCAGGATGAAAAAGGCTTGCTGAAAGAATTTTCAGGAAATTCACTTGCTCGGACACACATACTGTGTAAATCAATTTCTCTTCCAATTTTCTTGCAATACAGTCTTGTGATGAGGTTGAGACTTTTTCTGAAATGTTTCTTACACAGTGCAGCCTCAATTAACATTCCTGTCAGGCATTTTATGCACATAATATAACAGATACATTATTAATCCAAAATTAATAAAGGCATGCTTTTAATACTCAAAGAATAATGATAAACAGAGGATATTATAAATCTAATATAGTTAATGGTCTTGAAATTCTACTATGGAAGTTGACTCTAAAAATACCTTTGCAGGATTGCACATTTATTATGTCTCAATAGATGCCAAATCAAATTTGCACAGTTCCTCTGTATTATTTTTCTTGTCTGACCTGCAAGTACTCCCTGAGAAATGAGAGCAAACCTCTCTTTTTGACTCATCATCATTGGTGTAATAAAGATCCTTCAAATCAAAATACAACTTTAATTATGTTAGTGAAATCCTCTGGTCTACAGCTCACTGTCTTTTATATGCTTCAGAATGGGTGTGCAGGTGCAATCAGAGGGATAGTTTATTTAATATTTTCATCATGGAATATAAACTACATGGTTCATTCCCCTTCTCTCCCAGTAGCTGGAGAAGCTCCTAGGAAAGTCAACAAACGGGGATAAAGAACTGAAATTAGGATTAGTAGCATTTGTGTCTTTAACTGAAATTAAAAAACATATTTGTACATATTTGCTGTTAAGGCTTGTAAACCTATTTTTGTAATAAAAACATTTGTAACAAAGATATATTTGTCACAATAATAAGTGATTTTCAATATGCCCAGGGAAGGAACACTGCTCTGTAGGAAAAGGTCATGTTGATATTGCTATTTTTCAGGCAACAGCTGCCCTTTACATCAAGAGACAGATAATATACTAGGCTCAGTTCTTCACCATATGCTAGCATAGACAGAGAAAGTAGCTTTTGTGCTGGTTGCACAAAAACTAGGAGCTCAGTAGCTCTTAATGCACCTTGTGTACTAAGGGAGGCCTAAAGCAACCCAAAGCTCAGGGCAATCTCTATGCTACAAGGCCAGAACAGGCATGATATGGACTTGACCTAAATGCTTTCCATTAATTTCCCTGGCTGTTGGCCCAGCAAGTTATCGGGTCAACAGCATCCCCCCAGTGCCTAGGAAGAAATGAGCTACACCTTCAGTTAGCTTGGCCCATCCTCCCCTTTGTCCAGACCAGATAAGTAAGAGGCTGGATCTGTATCAATTCACTAAAGATAATCAGCGTCTTCTCCTCCAGACAGCTTCAGTTGGTGATATGAACAAATATGGACCTGAAAATTACTCCTGTCCATACTTAACTGGTGGCACAGGTACTGACACCCATCCCCAGAAATACTTCTGACTGATGCTGTTTGAATAGTTGTGGATACTGACATGGAGACCTGCTTCTGTGGTCAGTGTACTGAGAAAGTAAGCAGGATAATTTCTGCTTATGAAGTCATCCATCTGGAGTAGCTCAAACTGCAATGGAGCTTAGCCAATATAGCTAAAAAGCATTATATACCAGAAAAAAAAAAAAAAAAAAAAAAAAANTATGAAAATGAATACTTTATGTGATTGCTAGCTGGAATAATGCCCTGTAAAATGATAGCATCCTTTTTTAAATTATTTTTTCTTTAGATTAAAGATAATACCTTGGAAGAAAAGCAGAGGAGTCTCAATTTTGAAGAAATGAAAGACTGGGGATCAAAAAACATGATTAAAATGAACCCTCCTGCAGTAAACAAGATGCCAAATTCAGTTGCTAATTTACCTCTTCGGTTTGGAAGAAATTATCCAGAAGAAAGAAGCATTAAACCAATTGCTAATTTGCCTCTGAGATTTGGGAGAGCTTTTGCAGAGAACACACCTAGGCGTGCTCCAAAAGTATCATACAGGCTTGGGAGATCTCCACTTCTTAAAAATTCCAGACAGTCACTTCTAAATTTGCCACAGAGATTTGGGAAGTCACTATCCATCAGTCTGTCTCAAGATGTTCAGGAATCTGACCCAGGTAATACAACACAATTATTCAAGCCATGTATTAAATGCATATTACATCAGGTTAGCAATGATCAAACACAATCACACTTCCTCAAGGGATATTCCCTAAGCATTTCAATATGAGTCCAATTTGCCAAAAGAAAGATTTGCAGTTCATCAAATCAAAAAGTATCATCACAATAACTAATAGAGAATCTCTTTATGAAATCTTTTCTAATGAGAAGATGCCAAATAGCTAAAGCCAAAAATACTCATATAAGATTTAGTTTGACAATGTGTTTGTAGATTAGGTTTCTAAAGCTTTGGCAAAAAAGGTTCAGAATCATTAAAATATCCCATTTCAGTACTATAAAATGACCAAACAAAAACATCTAAAAATTACTCTGCCATTTTCTAAATTTATGTAAATTAGAGTTAATAAAAAGCCACAATTCCAAGCCAAATTGCAGGGTTTTGAAAATGCTGGGGGTTTTCTCATACAAATCTTTTTTCTTTTGTTTTCCCTGAGTGTCTTACTTAGACAATGTTTAAGATTTTTATTTTTCATTCCAAGTTAAGAAGAAAAATTTTTTTGACATCTCAGAAACTTTTTCAGGATAGGAAAAATATTTCCTGCCCATTACTAAGAATAATTTAAACCAGCTCTTCAATAACAGTCCTTATTATCGTGTCTGCTGCTTTATCTGAACTCTCCATTTGTTTCAGAACCAAGTGTCAGTTGGCTACCCCTGACTTGCATCTGACACATGCATAAAGTTCAGGCCAGGAAAGATCACTGATGTATCAAAAGCCAAGACTTTGTCATAGTTAATTTGATTTCTTTCTCACTGTCTCACCTGATTATGTTTTATTTGTCTGATACTTTTAGGGATATGAAGTCTAACAGTTACGCTAATACTGGATTGAAATCATGAAGACAGAAACTGAAAGACTTGGAAAAGCTGCAATGTGTTTTCAAGACTAAAGGTCATGAAAAAGAAACATGAGAACTGAAATGCAAACCGGTCTTCATGTTATGAATAATGTATTTATTCTGCAGAAACCCATGATGTACAAGGCAATGATAATTGTAGTGGTTGTTGTAGTAGTTTACTTCAGTAGCAGCATAGCATAAATTCTATTTACCTCTGTGCGACTTATGTCCTGTTGGTTGTAAAATCTAACTTCAGAACAATGGCTGTATAATTGAAAGCGTTTTAAGCAAAATTAAAAGAAGCATAGCATGAATAAAGAGGCATAGTACAAATGAAAAGAAGCCTACGCTGTGAATGACAAACAGAAGCAGGATTCAAACCACCGGTACCCTTTGTGTCATGAGTAGCTCAAGAAATTCAAGTAAGATGTAGAGAAAGCACTCATCCTGTTGGTTATGAGTCATGTTAGATATAAATCTTAAAGATGACCCATCAAGAATTTGCCACAAATACCACCTAGCTTCTTGGACCCCTCCAGAGGAATAACATCTAACCAAAGTCATATTATAGTGCAATTATCTTGGGCTTTGTATCTGAGATATTGCCCTCCCTAAAGTCCTATGATATTTGCCCCGTGGGTGTCCCGAGTTCTCTGTTAATGCGAATGACATTACAGCTACCAGATACATACGCAGAAGGGGCTACTCCATTATAAGCCCATACTTCCATTTCATATTTCTTATGAAAAACATTCCCTTCTAAGTGGAATACAGTGTTTTTAGGCTTCCTCCAAAACTAAGTTTTTAGTAAGCTTTGAAGAGAAGCTGAATTTGCATCAGTTACAGGGAAACCAAGCCTGGTGGACTATGGGATCTAAGGGATTCTTTCTTCTGGCCATCATCATATACTGCATTACCTTGAAACCAGGTCTGGCCACTAGTGGGGCTAAGCATTCCTAGAAAACCACACCACATGGATATATGCTATACAGCCACAGCCATCTACCAACAGACAAGAGAGCAACATCTTCACAGTCTCCATATACACACCAACAAGACTCACACATACATACAGATGGGCTGACCCTCTTCTCACTCACAGGCTAATCAGACTGAGAGCTTGCTAGCAGACCTCCCACCCAAAAACACACAGGAAGGTCCCTCCTGTAGCTGTTCAGACTGGTGGTCTCTCCAGCAGCTGGCTCTCAGACCCTTGCTCCCTCCACTGTTGCACGTATGTTCTCTGGTAGCCAACTCCCACACTTCTGCTCACCAGTTACTCCAGCTTTAAATTCCTATTAGAATCATACATGCAGATGGGTCCCTTCATCGGCAGCAGTGAGATGTTCAGTCTGTTCAATAGCTGGTATCCAGACAATCATTGTCTGCAGTTGCTAGTGCTCAGAACTGCAGGTCCCTTCAATCCTCTCTCTCTACCTGTTCTATCTGCAGTTGCTGGCACTCAGACCACTCACTCTACTCACCAGCTAGCCTGGGCTGATATCTGCCAGCAGATCATAAACACATGCACACAGAATAGAGAGTGCACTCACAAAAGAAAACATTCTATTATCTAGTTTAACAAGAATAGGACACACTGTGATGATCAGGCACAGGGCACAGCCTGACAAAAAGTACTGACAGCAGCTTAACTGCATGCAGACAACCTCTTTTATCCCCCCTTCTTCTCTATTTTCTCATGCTTGTTCATCCCCTATCTATCTTGTTCCCTCCTTTTGACTGTCTTTGGCTTCCTCCTAAACATCCCAAAGTAAGTTTAGCACTTTCCCATATCCCTTAAAACATCGCACAGTAAGTTTTATGTGATCCTACAAGCCCTCTCAAATATCCCATTGTGTGTTTACACTTTCCCATGGGATCCATGATAACCAGTTACAAAGCTCTGGCTGAACCTCCTGGACGCACTGAGTGGTTCCTTTAAGGTCCTATCAATTAGTGATCTAAGAGTTCTGCTCTTTGTTACAGTCTTGTAATCTCCTCTTCCTCAGGGTATGTGTATATGGGACTTTAATTTATTACTAGTCCTGTCTTGTGTCTTAGTCTTTTATGCTGAATAGCCAGTAACCAGATATCCTTACAATCCACATATTTTTAGAGGAGCCTGGAAAAATAATTTAAAAAAAAGATCAAATTGATTCTTTTTATCAGGTAAATTCATAGCTGGGGCAGAGTCTGAATTGCCAGTCCTCTACAGTTAATGCAGCTACTTGAAACACAACACTATTCAACTTGTGACCAGTGAATTTAATTCAATCCAAAGTAGAGAGACCACGGTCCTGAGAGTATCTTGTCTCTCTACTCGCCAAGACTTGAAATATCAAAGAGATAGGGACATCTAAACAGATTCTAAACAAAGAGACTATACCTTTGGAAACTAAGAGCCCCAAATCAATCTTTGAGCTTCTCTCTGAGTCTCAGAGAACACTTTATCTAGCAAGTCCTGGTGGAACACCAGTTTTGCAGCACAACACCTGGGCACTGCAGCCAAGTCCCAGCTGAAGGACACTGGTCAACAACTTATCTATGTGGAAGAAAGTCCAGAACCCAGCCTGTGAAGCAGAAAGTCTTGCCATTGCCTTCTACCACAACAGGATGTTATTCCTTCTGAGGTCAGGAAAATCAGGATTTTTTAGTGATTTACAGCCAAATGAATAGCAGAAAGAAATGACCCAAACTTTGAGTTGTGTTCTGGTCTGGCAAACTACAGTGCACGTTATGTGAACCAAGAGCAAAGAAAATTTGTGAGATTTGTGAGAAGCCCTGAGCAGCAATAGGAGCTGCTTTTTTTAAGGCACATATCACCTAGCAACAGGAGAAGGGTACACATCAATTGGCATTAATGATGGCTGCTATGGGAGGAAAGCAGAAGCTCAAACATTGGCCCAGCAGCAAGTACAATTATGTTGCCCTCTTATTACAAGCTCCACAGCACGGATACAGGAGATGGATGTTGATTTATTTTCCCTCAGCAGAGGAAGAGCTAGGTGAAAAGTACATAAAGAAGGAATTATGCTATGCTGTGCAAAATTTCTGTTTGGTTTGAGAGCATGTGAGCCAAGAAAACAATCACTGGATAGTGCAACGGGAAGAGAGGGGCACAACAGGCAACATACATTGCTATAGCTATTACTCAACCAGATTATTTATTATCCACATACAGATATTATTCATGAATTGGGAAAAAGCAAAGGAAGGACTCAAGTAAATCAAGTGACAGACTATTGAGGCTTACCAGCATGAGTTCTAGTAGGGTTCAGGAGCTCCCAGCCCTTCCTACCATACACATAATATTTATGTCTGTTATTAAAGCTTCCATGCAAAAACAACACCAGGCTTATTTTAGATTCTGTCTTAAGCTTAGAGAGAAGACAGCTGACAATCTACAGATAAATTTATAAGTCCGAGGGCTCATCATGTTGTTGATTTCAATATATCATTTGGACAGATTTAGTGGAATGTAAAGAGATACTGTTGTTTTACCCTCAGAAGGAGCCAAAGGCTTGGGCATCAGCATTTGAAATCTTGCAGTCGTAGATTCACTTCAACTGCTTTTGCACCTGCCTTTTGCATTTTCTTAAAAGACAACAACTGGGTTAGCCCTGGACATCACAGACCACTGGAAATTGTCAAACACTAAACAAGACATTAATTAAAATTGCCCCCTCTTGAAAAGTACCATTAACAGGAATTGCAAATGTTTCATTAGTGACACCTGCTAAGGTACATCTAGCACAGATGCATGGACACACATATATATCCAATTGTGCTGCTCTTCTGATGACAGTATGTGTAGAAGGGCCTCAGCTAGTGCCACTCAGATCTTTTGTAGCACAGAATATTGAGGAGAAAAATCTGTGCTATTGGGAAGGAGAAAAGAGGCTTAAGATATCCTCACGTGTATTTTATCTCAAATGACAGATAGTGTAAAATGTATTTGTTCTTCTTTCATACCTATGCACATGGAACCTACGAAGTGATTAACCAGAAGTCCTATGGCCTTACCTGGAACCACACCTAATTAAAATTTTGGTGGAAACCAGAAAAAAAGGGGGTTTATCGTGGAGAAATATTTTAGATAGGCTTTCAGAAAATTCAGGTACATTGGTAGGCTACCCTTGTACTTTTCTTATAAGAAAAGTACATGGTTTCTAAAGTTTTCAAAACACCAGAAGGTATTAAATGCTATTCAAGTTCATTCCATCGCTTTATGACCATCCTCCAACCTGCTAATAGCACATAAAGGAAAACCAGAAGGTTGTTTCTATTGTTTGCAACTCTTAAAAATGATCAAGACAGGTATAGATCAGAAAAACTTTGCGCAGGAAAATTCATTTTGTTACATCCCAGATTTTCAGTGGCATCCAAGCACTGCCTTGTCCCACACAGCAGCATCTCAGCAGATAATTATTTCTTTTAAGGCTCTGCTTTCAATAGCAGGTTGGACCAATGATCTCCAGAGGACCCTTCCTACCCAGACATTTTTGATTCTACAATTCCTCAAGCTACGACAAAACTGTTACTTCACAAAGGAATATCTACATTTCTGTTTCCTTATAAATCTTTGACCTTATAAAAACTTTGACCCCGAGTCCCTCATCAATTGTAGGTCAGTTGCCACAGCAGAAGGTTTCCTAGTCAATAGCAGCAATGATGCTGGCAAGTAGGAGCCTTTAATTGTTCCCATCTTTTGGATGTTGCAGACCACTTAGCTCTTTCCCTCTATTTTGCCATATTTAAGACACTTGTTCTGGCTTTGAAGTTTTTGCACTTAATGTATTTATCTCATCTCCAAAGCTCATAGCAACTGACCACACTTAGCAACTGCCATGTTCATTGTCCTTAGTGTGACATCCAGCTCCTTTGCCTCTTGCATCGAAAATTATGGGCACAAGGCAGATAACAAATAGAAGTCAGTTTATGGTTCAACAAAAAGAGTTGAAAGCAAAGCACACGTCAGAAACTTTCCTCTTTCACTTCCTGCAATTCAGAGGGACCCAAAGGGTTGTTCTTACACACACAGCTAGAGGCAGCCAATAACCAAACAAGGAATATTTTCAATCATTTCAACTATGGCTTCAAATTCTACCTATTGCAAAATATTTATTCTCCTTTTTCCTCACGTATATTTGGTAGGTCAGCCATAATGACACAAATGATTAAATATTAGAAACAGGGACTAAACTTCACCCTTGCATACCGTAGCACAAACACACAGACATGCACAATGCAATACAGACATTGTAGGGCACGTAAAGTCATTGTATCTGACTGCAAAAACCACATTTGTAGATATACTGGTAACAAGAGATAGATAAGCAGTGGTTTAAAACCAGAGGCAACTGTTCGGCATATTCTAACTCAAAACTGTGCTTGGGTTTTTTGACCCTCAGTTCCTAAAGCCACCCTGCCTCACATCAAAGAGAACATATTAAATTACTTTGCATCACTGAGATTCAAAGTATACAATAGGTCATCTTATATATCTGGGGAGTTTATAGTAATTTTTCCAGTTGAAAATGAGTAGATTTACAATTTGTGGAAATGCTAAACAGAGCCAGTAAGGTCTGATGAGCTCCATGTGCTGTTCATTCCCAGCAGGGCTTAGCTGGTCCATTTGCATCAATTAGTGACGGAGAACAGAGAAGAACTTTTTAAAATCAGCTGCTTCTCTTAGCTGCATAAAATACATCTGCATCTTGGGGTAATAAAAGTGTTTAGAATTAACTATATTATATGACCAATATGGAGAATTTTATTAGTGAAAGAATGGAAACAAACTTTCTTTGAACCCTGCTGTTGAAAAGAGAGGCTCAGGAAAAAAAATAAAGGCATATGTTGGGTGCTGAGCTTGTTTTTGATTAAGCACCTACTTGCCCTTAGGCTCATCGATTCCATGAGCAGCAAGTTTTCCTCTCCCTCAGCTGATTTCTTTTAGCAGGTATGAAAGAAAAGTCAGAAGTTTAATTTAGATATCTGTGAATAAATCAAATACCAATGAAGGCACACCAGGTTACTTACACTGGGATTACATATGGCTTGTGAAATCTTGAAATAAGGAAACGCAAACACAGGTGATTCTGGACCACTTTTGAACTAGAAGTGCCAGTCTTGTGTGGAAAGGGCAGGGGAGGGGAAAAGAGCAGACAGTCTTCAGAAGCACCTTCTGATGGTGCCTCTTCCCGTGCCAGCTCAGCCACCGATGTATGCTTCTCAAAGACCCACGTTTCAAAACATTTTCTAAGAAATGTATTCTTGCACATATTTATACTGCATATGAATTTATGAATCTCCAGGAGCTGAACCCACCCCCATCTCAAATTTATAACTTGGGATAAATTACTTCAGGATCTTATTTCCCTCTTGGGCTTAGGGCAGAGGGTGCACAGTTTGGTGCTGCCCCAACAGCAATGCAGGCTGTACCTGTGCAGTGCTGATTTACCGAGTTAGCCCAGAAATCACAGTGATGAGAATAAGGTAACTTGAGCTGGCTGGGAAAAGGGGTACACAGGAGAAAGTCTGTGGCTAACATATAAAGTAACGGCTTCCCCCTGACATTTTCCAATGTGTAACAGCAAAATATTCTCACCTCATTAGTATGACCTTGACTGAATAATCTATTTTTGTTTTGTATAACACTGTTCTCTTAAATCACTTAAGTCATATTATGTGCTCTCACACGTCTGCTACAAACACCTTGTTGGGATCCTCACCAGCTAAAAGCCCTAGGGATGTCACTGTGCATGTATACCTATCCTGTCTCTGTATACTTTCCAGAAAAGTTGTAAAATGCAACAGCAGCTCACTTAGGCCTTAACTGAAACTATACAACTCTCTGTAAGCCTGTATTTAGTAGCATTAATCGTACGAGCCATACATGGTAACCTTTAAACTGCACAGGAACTTCATAAAATATAAATTGGCATTGTGGTCTGATCCTGCCCTCTGTCTGGGATAAATCTAAAGTAACTCCACTGGAGTCAATGTACTTATTGATCGCTTGACATGACATAGAAACTGAGTGCAATTTACCTTACTTATGAGTTAAAGAATCACTGAAGGCATGAAGAAGCTGCTGCACGCAATTATGCAACAGTTTTCATGTGAACAGGCCAAAAGTGAGGCACAGACCCTTAAGGTAAAATTACCTTAGCGGCTAGAAAAGTAATGATTCTTACCTGTTTCTTCTAACATGCAAACCACATCTTCCTACTCTGGGTTATAAGGTAAAATTAAGAAAACTCTAAGTAATTAACTTGACAATTTAAACAGTCAGCTGCTGTACTCAGTTTAAAGGTACACATAAGTAAACTGTATACAGAAAAAAATTCGCTCGGGCATATAAAACTTTATATGTGTTCTCTAAAGCAAAAGCTTATCGGAATGCAATGCAAGCCTTTGAAATCCCCGTCGCTGCAAAACCCGGGCTGCGGCCACGAGAGGGCAGAGAGAACAGGCCCTGGAAAGCCCGATCCTGAGCAGAACCAGGTATTCCTCTGCAGAACCTGGGCTGAAAAGTGCCACAGGAGGCTGCTGGAGGAGTTAGCCAAATGCAGACCACACAGTCAGCTTTACAAAAAGTATCTCGGGTACTTTCGACATTAACAAAGGTCGTGTTCACCTTTCTATTTTTAAATAACTATTCCTAGAACTAAACTAAAAATAATAAAAAAAAATAATAATAATCATAATAGCATTTGATGTAAAGGCTGAAAAGAGCATTTCTTGAAGTGAGCATTAAGCCATGTATCAATGTTTTTTAACTTTTTCCTTTTAGCACAAGTTTAAGGACAAGAATATGTATTATTTTTCACTTCAATAAACAGCTTGCTATGGCTCCTTTTCGATCCAAATGCATGCATAGTTCTCACAACAGCTCTCTGAGAGAATGACATCTTGGTCCTGTGCTGAAACGTTCACATCTATCTGTTTTCTCCAAGACACTTAGGGAAAAATTTTGGATTAAAGAAATTACTTTTCTCCCTATTTAGCTGAGCTGGCCTCACCTTTTCTCAGCCCATCACCATACAGGTAAACAGAAACACAGCTTTAATCAGTGAGGAAGTGTCTATTTGCTGTTTCCACTGGCTATGTCACATTTCTGTGATTCCATGATTTTGTGGTATCTGTCTTTCCCTGACCCTTTTGTCACATCAGCATAGAATAGGCACTGTAGCCTGGTGAGTGAGCTGTACAGTCAGGCATCAGGGACCTTACATCTCCCAGTTTGTTTCCTGAAGAAACTCACAAACCTAGAGATACAGGTGAGAGAGAAACATTCAACTTAGGTATGATAGATCTACATGTGGGGTGACCTCTTCTGCTCAAAGATTTAGAGGGTAGAAAGTGATGTGCTAAGCCTTTTCCATCCAGTCAGCACACCCTCTGTAATAACAACTAAGGTAGGTCATTCCCATAGTATCTTAAAACCACAACTCTAAATCTTCTATAGGTTTTTTTTTTATTTTTCATAAGGAAATACCAGAGTTTTTATACAGCTGAATAATTAATGAAATGAAGGAAAAGATTTTACTGAGCCTTTCCATACACTCAGCTCTAGATTAAGATGAAGCAGATGAAGCATGAAAAGAGAAACACTGAAAGTATTTTTTTTCAGATTGTATTAAACTTCTGAACTCTGGGAATTACTAATACAGCTATATCACTTGTACATGGCACAAACATTAAAGTGTACTTCACTTTCATGTGATGGCCAAGCCATCCATGTTAAAAACAAACCAGTGATCCAAAATGAAAATAAACCAATTACCAGCTCCACTGGATAATAATAACACAACAGTGCATTTAATAGGTATTCAGAAAAGCTATGTATGTATTATCACTTGCCAAAAGACTTGCTTTTTTCACACTGCTTTTCCAAGAAAAGTAGGACCTCCAGCTAATTTTACCCTGTCTGGTGAAAGAAACAACAGAACACAACCACTCTTTTCAAACGCATCCATTTATTTTGACACCAATTCAACTCAAACAAAAACTACACTGAGAGGAAAGAAGAGGTCAGCAGAAGAGAGTAAAACAGATCAAAATCTATCATCATGTCTTGTCAAACACAGGAGGGCAGAAACATCCAGCACGCCAACTAACCATAATCCGAGCTCCACCAGGAGCCAGGTCCAACTGTTTCAAAGGATGGTGTGAAAATCCCACACAAAAACTAAGCAAAGAATATTGATATATCCAAGAATGGCAATAAGAAGTGGAAATTCACAGAAGTCCTGCTGCTGTGCTGCCTGCCTTATTTGAAACCACCTAGGCTCAGCCAATCTGTGAAGAATTGAACCGACACCCAAATGACTTCACTCAATTATTCCCAATTGAATTTTCTGTAATGTACTAGATACAGCTTGGCCCACTGCTGTATTTACTGCTTCATTCAGTAAAGGTAAAACAACCCACCATCACCATCTACTTGTGTCTTGGATCCTAGCTCTAAACTGCGTTTGAACATCCTCCTCCCTCACGCACTGGGTAACCATCTGCTGACATCGCCAGCTGCCTCATTCTATGCATCACCCCAAAAGAACCCAGTACCCTCTCACTGTGATGTCACGTGCTACCAGAACACAGACCAGCTCACAGCACACCACACTGAATGAGAAGGTAGGCTTACTTCATGGATCTGCTCTACACAGTTTTCTGTGTCTCCTAAGACAGACAGACAATAAAGCTTGGGAGGAGAGAGGCTACTCAAAAATGTTGTCTCCTGCTTTGGAATAATATCTCTTTGGGTTTTGTAAACATAATATTTGAAAGGGTGCTACATGTAGAAATTAAGTTTTACTTATGTATTCCTCAGGACATAAATTTATTGTTTTCCTGTATTTTCCTGCCTTCCCCCACTAGAATTTTTTTCTCATCAAAAGGCTCACAGTGAGATAATTCATTCTCTTAGCTGTGGATTTCTAAAAGCTCTAGGGGCTGAAATGTGAACAATCACGTCTCCTGCTTTGGGGTGACATCATCCTGGAAACTAGTGATTTCCTCTGTGGGTGAATTTCTCTGGATCAATAAGGACTTGGGACTTTGGTCCTGCCAGCACCTGACCTCGACATCATTCTCCTGCTGTTCGACATCATCCCACTTCGACATCATCCTCCCCTAACTATCACCAGCCCTCTAGCCTGAGTGGCCACACTGAGCTATAACCCCCTTGGCTGCTTCTGCCAAGGAACTGGGCCAGTTTGCCATGGAACAGAACTGCCAAGCTGTCTGCCCAGACAGCAGGTGTCCTTCTGGATGCACTGGACTGTGTCCAGCGAGCATTGTTCATAGGATGCCTTGGCTCTGGGTCTGGATCCTGCTGCTAAGGGTAGGGGTCAAGGGCTGGGAACTTGAGGTTCCCAAGCCAGTCACCTGGAGATGCTGTGCAATTAACTATATTTCTGGAGCTGAAGGCATGTTTTAGGATTTGTGTGGCCTTGGACTAGTGGAACTGTAGGGGCATGTGACATCTATGTTCAGAACCCTTTTGATGAGAGGTTATGGACTGCTACCCATCAGCTGGGACTGGTGTTAGAATGATGGGTGGGGCAGCAGACGGGTGTAAGTCTGTATGTACATGGATGGATGCAGTCAGATCACAATCTGGTGCTATGGAAGGCGGTCAAAATGCCAGGGAAACGATGAAGTAAACTTGGCGGTGTTGATCTCTGCCTCGAATTGTGAACTGTGGCACCTCTCAATAGGTGCAACAGGCAGGGACAAAAAAAGGTAGTCATAGGGCCCAAATGTAATTCTGGCAGCCAGAAACAGATTTCCCAGAAAGGCTAATCAAGCTGTATAGAGAGGAAATTCTGCTCCAGTCTGAACAGTGTGCACTGAGAACTGTGTTACCTTACAGAATCACAGCAGTCCTGCTGGAAGGAAAGTCGGTTTTGTTTCTTGCCCACTTGCAGATTGCACATCAACAACTCTGAACATTTTTCTCTTTGTAAGCCAGCAGTACTTTAATCTGAGTAATCAGGTGTAAGATTACCATAGTGCTCATGTAGATACCATAGCAGACCACCCAACGCTCTAGAAACTGCCAGCAGGAAAGAGTTTGTTTGAATTTTTTCACTTGAACATTCTACATCAGCTTCTTTTCTTACAATACTCGTGGCCCAATCCCCCAGACGTCCTAGAAAATTAACATATTTCAAATATTTTAAAATTGGATTCCTATTTTATTAAGACAAAGCAAAATCTTTTGCATTTCATTGACATAGACCTGAGAAGAAAATGGCTTCATCAAAATACCCTTTTTGTCAAAGCTTTGCCAAAGTCAGGATAGCAAACATACCAGTGAGATGAATGTACATTGCTCCTTTCCCCTTGAGACTGGCCTCGGACTCCTCTTGCTATTTTAAGATCCATATCCAAAAGCTTGCAGACCATTAAGTGCAGAGCAATGCAGAAGTGCCTTAAAGGTATAACTTGAAACATAAGGATGTAAAACAAAGGCCTCCCAGCTTTTTCCACGCGATGAGCCATTGGGTTTTTGTCAAAAGGAGCCTTGTCACAGCTTGTGGAGAGAAAAATGAATTCAGTGCTTCCCTTTGTACTTCTGAACTCCTAAACATTATTAGACACCCCTACTGGGCTTGTCATAGAGCAAACAGGCTCCTGAGGGCTTCCTTAGGAAAACCAAGGATTCTCCCAGAAGAAGCAGGGAACAGATTAACAGAAATGTTCTGCTGAATCATTGGGCAGGCAGAGGAAGCAGTTGTCCTTGTTCATATACTTCATCTACGAAGTTGCTAGTGTTTTTTGAGAGAAGACTCTTGATGCTGTGAGACAAAGCATCACTGAGTAGAAAGTACAGGTCCTGGTGCCTTTGCACAACAGAGCAGCTCAGAACAGAGACAACTTGTTCAGATACAAATGCCTGCATGGCATTTGAGAGAGCAAAGGAGTTTATACTGACCTAATGTAGCACTTAGCCTCAGAAAGAGTTAATTAACCAGTGTTGAAATACTATGTCACTCAAAGGAAAGGAAGACCAAAGCATTTCCCTTCGGCACGGAGATACAAAGAAGAAAATCATGGTTATTAAGGAAAAAAAAAATATTTGCTATGAAAAGTATCATGGGTTTAACATCATCCTTCCAAAGTAGGACTGGAACTTTATAGTGGATGCAAATTCACCACTTTCACAAGTGAGATTTTCTGAGTGCTAGACCAAACTTTATCCTCTTATTACTTGAAATTATTTCTAGTTTCTGTTCAGCAGTAATACAAAGCAACAGCCTCACACCTCTTTAATCTGCCTCTTCCTTTTGTTATATTTTGTATCCGGGTACAAATAAGCAGTAGCAGTAGTAAATGCAACCATTGTTTACTGTTGCCAGAACTCATCTATGTTTCCTCCTTAGCAACTAGATGCACTAACAAAACCTTTGGTATTTGGTATTTTATCCCTGTATCTTCCCCTATGTCGTGGTTACAGCTCAAATATGAACCATGATGCTGCTGCACAACCTGCCCTACTCCTATAGACAAATTGAGGGACCTTGCATCCTATCAAGAACCTTTGAGTCCAATGAGGTACTAACTCCGCTTCAAATTCCTTCTCGTCCAACTGTCTCACAAGACAGGTAAGAACAGAACTCAGAAAGGTAAATGATTCCATTAAAAGTATTTGACATCAGTTTACTTTTGGTAAAGTATTTTCTAATGGTTATGTTTCTCCATCAAGACATATTTTTTTTTCTTTTTAATTTAATGAAACAAAATGATTTCTTACTTTATGCAATAGTCTATCAGTTCCCTGGGAAATATATTGATTACAACTGAGAAGATGACTGCTAAAATATGTTATACTGTGGCTTTAGGGCTCAAACTCACTTGAAATAACTTGCATAAAGAATAAAACAAACATTTATATTGTATTGCTAATTTGAAAAAAAAAATAACATATTTTGCAAATCAATCACCAACATTTATTATGTTATTCTTTGATCTATTCCTGTGTTGAACCTTCTTTTCCCCCTGACTACAGGTTCACTTAGAATTACGGAGATAAACTTTAAAATTAAAATTATAGAAAGCCTGCAGCGTGTAGCATGTAATCAGGAAATTTCAGGAACAAGAGCATTTTTGCTATAATTTACAGGTCCAATTATACTGTTAGCTAGGGGCAGGATACAGCAGAATTCCTGCAGTTTTTAAAATTCCAGAATGCTGAACCTCCATGCTGCTCAGTACTCATGACAATATTTTTTTCTCTAAATTTCTATTTTTTACATTCACAACAGATTCCAGAGTTAACCTCAAATCTTCCAGTGTTCTTTCATGTGAGATTTTATCTCTTTTGTTAGCCAAATCAATTCTTAGTTTCCATCTTACTGACGGCCTTCTGATCTATTACTACTGCTAACTTCATCCATAATTTGTAATATCTTGTATCCAAGATCTGAATTCCAGTCAGAGTATTTTGATATTATTGGATTATCATATTTGTCAAACTGTGTCTTGATGCCTCCCACTTAGATTCTTCCCTAAGGCAAGTTTTTGTTTTATTCCTTGCATTACAGGAATTTGGTTGAATTTCCATCTGAACTGTTTTAGCTATTGACAGACTTGAAAGTTTACTGAATTATAGGCCTGGTCTAAATTTTACTGAATGTAAATTTTAGTGCATTCTGGGAACACATCTTGCAGTTTAATTTTATCCAGAAGGAATCCAGTACGTGTACTGCAAGACAGCGCAAAATAGAGATCACTGGGAGATTCATGTCAAAAGTGCACTCCTTATCCAAATTAAAATGTCAGAGTGAATACACCCCAGGTGAACTCACACAGAGGCAGGACCTAATCCTGCCCCTCTGAAAACTCTCCACAGACCTTCTGGAAGCTGTTGGCAACATACCCCATCAGTTGTGTTGGCTCCATACACTGATCAAAACAATTACTGAGGCCTTTCACAAGCCCATAATCTATGACACTGTATTTATACTTTCCCCATAACAAAACAAATTTGAGTGGAAAAATGTAACTTTTAAAAGCAATAGAGGCACTAGTGAACTGATGTTTGGGGGTTTTTAATTGCTTTTTTTGTCAGAACAAGAGACAGAAATTTGGAAGTTGTCTGTCAGAACTCAGAATAAATCTACAATAGTGGAAGTTAGAAAGTCTGATAGGTGATAGTCTCTGTTAAAACATTGACTATATGGCTGAGGATTGCTCATGATACACTCTTTAAAAAAACTTTGTTCACCCCAGTGCTCCTTTGATATTCTCTGGACAGAGACATTTTCTCTGTGCCCTTGAGGTCTTCAATATCACTGGATCAGCATCACCTATAAATGTTTCTTTGTGAGAAGGAGACTTTGAAACATTTTAAGCTTAACAAAGTTCTGCTTGGGCTAAAGGGATGCTAAGACCCTTGTGTGCAATAGTTCTCTTTTCTGCCTAAGATAAAGTGGTTGTTCTGCAACTTAGTAACCTATTGACGGCAGTGGACAGGAATTATTTATTAATGGTTCCTGTGAGAGTCAGCTTAATGAATACAAACACCACAGCCATGCAGGTGACTTGGCATCTGCCTGCCTGCTTTCAGAAAGCGGAAACAAGGCTTTAGACAGAAATGGATGCTGGAGTTCCTTCAGAAACTTAAAATCAGAAAAGCTTTCTGATAATCTACAGGACATCAGATTCTTCTTTTGATCCATCGTACAGCACAAGCATATTGCAGAATGGATAAAGGAAATGGCATCAGGCAGCAGCAGAGTGGTGCTGAACCACACACAGAGAACTACGTGCTGGAAGGACACTGCGCTGCCAAAAAAAAAAAGAGAACAAAGCACAACACAGCAACACTACCTGTGTCTGGTAGATCAGGATCTCTCCCATAGATTTCCCAATGACTTCTTTAGATATCTAGGACTCTGCCACAATTTGAGTTTAAATGTACTTTAAGAAAAAGTTTTTGCAGCCATTATTTTGTCTTCTTTAGATGCCTATACTCATAACGAAGGTCAGCATCGTAATGCTGATTGAAATGCTCATAGCCACATAATAACAAGCCTATTTCCCCTCGCATTTTAGCAGATGTGGGCTCAGAGATATTATTCTACCTTTGAATCAATGCAAGATAAAGTCAGAATTAGGGGAACCTTACACTTGAAAAACAGCAAAAGCCTAAATCTAGCTAGTACCTCCAAAGTGGCACTTTTTCCCAGTATAGCTTAACAAAAACCACCCTGTTCCTCCACCTGGAAAATAATGATCAACCTTAGCAAAGATTAATAACATCTCTGCTTAAACAGGGATTTCCTTAGCTGATACCTATCGCTTCATCTGGAATGACACAGTCAGAAACCTAGAGCAACATCATATTTTGGAGCACGGGGCAGAGAAACCCAACACACTGGGAACAAGATGTAATACCTGCATGATTCCCCACAGTCTGTGCTGTGACACAGTGGCTCTATCACAGTCAGCAAGGGCTCTCCTGCTGGTCTGCAGCCATGTCCAGCTGCTTCACTCATCAGTAAACAAACACCCAATATCAGAAAGAGATGACAGTACAAACGAGGTCTAGTTTAAGCAAGAATCAGGGTCGCTTGAAGATGGAAGGGCTGACAACAAACACAGACATGGTTTCTGGTTCCCAACCCATTCAGCTAAACATCACTCTCACTGGTTTCATATAAATGAAGACAGCACACCAGTAAAATATCTCGAGGGTGACAATCCCTGTTTCAACCCACAACAGTTCATTACTTCCTTGATGAGGTTTTCAGAAAACCCTGGACAACCAAGTCAAATTTAAATCACTTTGGGTCTGATGAGATCATAGAACCATAGACTATCTCAAGTTGGAAGGGACCCATAAGGATCATCGTGTCCAACTCCCAGCTCCTTGCAGGATTTATCTCCTTAATAAGAAGACCGTTGGCCGTGCGTGTGTTCTGACTGGAAAACCACTGCCACCCAAAAGAAAAGGAAGCTTTACATTTTTCAGGGAGTTTGTTGTCCATCTTCAAAACACTGTAAGCTAAAACTATACGAGATGAGCGTGTATTGAAACACAGTGAACTGCTTGATTTCACACAGCATAGATGTATAGAAATGTACTGAATATCCTCAGCTACTAGCACGTCCACATGAAGTGCCTGACACAGCTTGTATTCAGTGTTACAGCTACCAAACAGTAAAATTTCTCACCTCTTCTAGAGATGGAGAAGGGATGTTTTTAAAGGCACAAATAGCAAATCTGAAATAAGTGGGAATTAGATGCTAAAGCTTCCATCTGTGCCATTGCATACATTTGCTGTCCATATGTCACTTCTGTTGTGCTGAAGGGACAGTGCAGGTATCTACGTGTTGGCAGCTGAGACTCGATTACCCTCCGAGGTGTTCGTGCTGCACTCATCAATCAGCTGCTTTCTTCCTCTCACAGACCAAAAAGTAATAGACCTGATTCGACCCTCATTAAACAAGCCTTACATGTCCTAGTGCTACTCTGGGTAATAGCACTACCCAGAATATGACTGAGTTACTCAGAGCCAAGAAAATAAAGCTAAGTCATCATTGTTTAAAAGATTTCAAGTAACCATCACTGTTGCTGACGTTAAAAGACATTTTGGGTTGGTTTGTGGTTTTTTTCAGATACAAAGAGGTCAGGGAATCCTTTCACTGCTGCAAGGTTCCCTGGGAAGTAGAAAAGAAGTATGGAGCAACTGCCCTACCTGTATTGCCAGAAGATCACAGGGCAAAGGACAAGTCTCCATGTACATTTATTAAAAGACATCAACTCTATGGTGGTGGTGTAGACCCCTGGCCAAGGTAGGCTAGAGGAATACTTCTCAAAGTCAAAATAAACGTGTAAGTGATGGGTTTTAACACAAATAGCAACAGATAGCTAACAGGTTAGATAGCAATGTAGACTGAGACATGCAAATATGGGCAATTTAAGCTGCTACCCTTTTCACCTTGTCCTAAATATTAACACGGAATATATTAGTACCCACAAACCTCTGCTAAGTGGTTTCGCTGAAACACTTACAGTTCAAAATGACCAATTTTTTTTCCCCTATCATTTGATAATTATTTACTGTTGGCTTTTGTCCCAAACATGCTTCCTGATCTTAAAATTGTCACTACTGGCCTAACTTAGACTGATGCTTGGCATCCACAAATCCTATAGGCATAAACATGAAAAGCCAGTGCTCAGGTTTTTTCAGAAAAATGTGTCTAGACAACAGCTGAAGGAAAGAGCTCTGGGGCGTGCTTTCTAACTCAGGGCTCCTTCTCTTAGCCTCCTACCTAAATAAATTTCTTCTTTAGAGTATATTGGGGCTGGTGCCGTTTACACTGAAAACAGTTCCAAACCTTCTTGTTCATCATAATGGCATAAATCAAAACAAAATAAAAACAAGAGACTTACTAGCAGATAGATAGATAGGCAAACGATGCCAAATCTCTGTTGTTGAGACACTCAGGTAGGTTTCAAGTCACAATTACTGACTTACAGGAAAGTCTTAAAGGCAGAACACATTTCTGCTTAGGGCTGACTTGGAGAAGTTCAAGGATAGCCTGCAGGCTTTCCTGGACAACAGGAATGGAAGATGTAGACTAGGCATCTGCAGACGCCTACTCTACATCTAGAAACCCCCAGACCTCATTCTGCAGGGCTGCTCTCTAGCCTCTCATACCCCAGTTTGTACATATAACCAAGATTACCCTGTCCCAGGTAGAGAATCCAGCACTTGCTCTTGTTAAATGATGCTGATGAGACATCCATCCCAAGACCATGACCCCAAGACACCCACAGTGATAGTATTGGTGCAAGAATGCATAATAAGCTTGAAAAAGAATTTTCATTGCTCTTGTGCTTTTCTTTTCTGAATACGCGATCCCTTGGATTATTTGCTGTCTAGGCACACTAGAGTAGAGCCCCTGGTTCATCCAAGTGAATACCACTATGAAGAGAACAAAAAGTGCAAAACCAAGCCTTTCCACAGGGCAGAAAACACCCAGGTGGCATGTAGTCGGCGTAGCTGCTTCAACATTCCTACCCTCACATTGCAAGCAAGCAAGCAAAGGTTTTGGCCAACTCAGGCACAGTACACAGGTAGGAGTCACAAGATGACTCCCCACGAGAAAGAAGATAAGACACAAGCCAGCCCTTCAGAAAGGGAAATGCTCAGTATCCTCAGGAACTCTGGCTTCAGGCATGAGTGCTCAGCACTTCTCCAAATCCAGCCCCACGGTACTGAGATTTTGAAACCAAGGATAGATTTCCACACCAGCAGCATCTAAGGGCTTTGATATTAAGGTTTATCTGAGAAATCAAGACAAAAACATATCAACTGATTTGGATTTTTATAAGCAAATGGAGCACAAACTGTCTAGATTTATGCTTTCTCTTTGCAGGGACCCTCCCACCGAGCAGTACCATGATGTCACGCAGATGAAAAAAAGTGATACACGTATGAATGATGAACTGTAAGTTTAAACTGTGCATTAACCAGATTGTGGATTCAGTGACTATAACAAAAAACTGAGTATTCATTCCACTCTGGTGATATTATGCACATATGAAGTGCAGATATGATATGAAATCTGAAGGGCTGTGTTCTGTTAAAAGGGATTTGCTAGTAACAAAGGAGAGCAAACGCAGTTGGGAAGAAAATTCAGAATATGGCATTGTACCCCTTCAACAACAGTCTCTAAATTTGCTTTACAGGTTGTCCATATTTATCAGTTTGTAATACTCAAAAAATATCAGCCTTTCTACCAGTTAGAATCCAGATTAAACTCAAGTAACTGAAGTAACCATGACATCATGTGTATTTTAGTCCATTTTTCTGGTGTGGATATATATGTATATATATATGTAGATGTATTTTTGGAGGAGGCTTGGCAAGGATTAATTTTGTTTCTGCTGCTATTCAAGAGATACCAGACTCCGAATTTGGATACTGCTGGAGTTCTTGCAATCTAACATTTTGCCACTTGATGGCAACAGCAAAACGTTTAAACTTGATCAAATTAAATTACCTTAATATAAAATCTCTGTAAAGTGTAAATGTAAATTCTTCAAATGCAGAAAATGAACAAGTTACACCTCTCATATTAGCAATGATAACTGGAGCATATTAGAAACCTGAGAATAATTCTGTGATGATTTCTCAGTTATCTTTATAGGGCTGCGAGGTGCACTGCTTGACCCCGCCACTTTCCCCTTAGCTTTCCTGCACCCGAAGGACCTGCTCTCTAATTAGCATAAACTCAGATGCTCTAGAAAAGCAGGACAGCTAATTGTACACAGGGCACCAAAGCTACACGAGGAAATCTGCAACTCTGCTCTTTGCAATCCACTGCTTTTTGCAGGCTTATCTCTTGATTACCTCATTAGACCATGCAGCACAAGCAGAAGTGAATGCACAAGCCAAAATTCCTTCTTACTGGGACAGCTTGTGGCCTTTGCCCAGCAATGTACATTACAGCATTACAGGCACTGGTTGTGCCGCTTCTGCAAAATTTGATTACAAGCTACAAGGAAGTAGCGAGTTTCCCTGCAAGTTTCTTGTCTAAGTTTCCTGAGCACCAAGTGCAAGAACTGGTTCATTGACCTTTGCAAGATAACGGAGCACTTTTAAAGTTGTTTTAAAGCCAACACCCTATGCAAAGTGAGCACTCTCATGTCGCACAGCCAAGCTGGGTGGGTCTGTTTCATTACCTAACCCATTCTGAAGAAAATACCATTGACTGCAGAGGAATGAAGCTGAGCAACAACTTGGTCCACTGTGACGTGCTAGTCAAATACATGTCCTGTTATGTGACATATTGGCGTCCCTGAAACAGCAGAAACACAGGCAAATTGTGGAGTAAAATTAAAAACTGTGTTTTGCATGGGTTAGGATGCCTGCTGTGTTTTCAGTAATTCCTAGGCTGGCCAACCTCAAATGCTTCTTGCTTAAGGATGCTCTGGGACTCACTCACTTCACAACAGAAGCGTTCCTCATGCCAGTTGCTCACCAGAATGGATCATCCATGTGCACAGACTGAGGCAGAGATCACAAGTGCTTTTTGGCGATTTGACTTCTTAGAGGAAGCAATCAGGGACTGCTGTGACTCTATGCCTTTGTGCTAGCTGTATAAGGAGGAAAGGGGTTTGACACGAGAGTAGATCAAACTCTGCCCCGGCACATACTGAAAAGTACACAACCTTGGACTCTGAATATTTGATCAACAGCACATTGATAGACTTCTCCATTATTTTGCACTCACATCTTAACCTGAAACATGCTAGGTCTGTCAAAATATTTTATGGTCTACACTTTGTCCTAGTTTGAGCATTTTGTTTTCCTATAAGGTTGTATATTCTTGGTCTTTGAAAGACTTTTCAATTGAAGAAAATAATATATCCTTCAAAACAAAAAGTGAAACACACACACAAAAAAACCTTCCACGTTTATAGTCCAAGGTCTTTCAGAGCAAATAGTCTTACTGCTGTCAGAGACTATTAAGTGGTGACAGCCAAATGGAACCTTTTGTGAAAAACACCCTCTGAGTGGTGCTCTGCAGGTCTACCTGGGAGCTATTAACACTCAGTTTATTTACCTTATAGCTTGTGAGGGCTCCTTCGAGCCATTACTGTCTTTTGTGGGAAATGAATTACCAGGCATTTGCAATAATTCTGTACACTTTCACGGGACAACTATGCCTTTACCTTAAGTATGCACACAACGTATCCTTGTGCAGCTCTGCACCAGAATGAATCACTGTGCTCGTGCAGATGTGCTTTTCTAAGTGCATTAGCAATGGGCCACACACATATACGGCCTCCTAGTCAAACATAGTGGAGAAAAGCAGTTGCCTTCACCCATCTAAATGTGTAATGAGCCCTCAAGTTCACATCAAATAAGACTGTAAAATCCCAAAAGGCCTTGAAAAACACCCTCCAGCCATTGCCAAGAGCCCTAGTTATACACACACATGCTCTACGTCAGGCTACAGTATTTGCAGCTGTCCTTCCAAAGGCAAGTCACACCAATAAGGTTTTTGGTGGGTTCAGTGACAGCACAGAATGACTGAAAACTGGCTTTTCTTCCACATGGGTTTTAATCTGCTTTCACTGTTTATCATGCCACACAGCACTTCCATTTCTCTGACTGTCCGCCAGCCACCCCGGCCCCTGGTGATTCCCTGACCTGCAGCTCCTTGACCAAGCAGATTTTAAGGTTAGGTGGATAAATGATTGCCTCCCTTTGAAAGAACAAAAGGTTGCAGGGAAAATCAATTTACGCATGTGAAACATTTTATTCTTCAGTCATAATTTCCTTTCTGCTAAAACTGGCAAGAGGGATACATTGTATTCTCTTAATAATTTACCGAGTACACGTGAAATTAACATGAAAGAGCAGCAAAAAGATCTCCAGCCTGATACACAGAAGAAGCTGAAGGTCATGCGGCTCCCCACACTGCATCACTCTCAGGCCAACGCCATCCTTGGGAGAAGAAACAGCTCTTCAGAGGCTCCAACCGCACGTCAGAGAGTAGAAAAAGAGTGGGAAGCAAGAGCTCCTCAAGAAGGTCACACAGGTTCCAAATGTGTCTTTTATTACTATTCCTGAACAAGTGTGTCGCTCTACCCAGTGCTCGGCATTACCTCAGGAGGGAAGCCCCACATCTCGTGCAGGCAAAGCCAGTGTTTCCATGAGGATACTTTCCTTCACATGAAACGGTTTTATCAAGAAGTGTTTGATGAGTGCCCACACTACACTCCTTGCTTGGAAAATGGGAGAGTGTCCATCTGGACCACTGCCAGGATTTGTTCTGGAGCTTTCCAAACTGGGAGCATCAGTCTCTCCAGCTTAAGACTGACCCTTTTCAAGAGACTGATAGACCCCATATCCTCTGGGGACTGAACAAAAAGGGGCAGATAACTTAATACTTTGCAAATGCTTCTTGTGTGATACTGGCAGACTCCAGCAAAAGACTGCCAGAACTCCAGTGAAAACATCTCGGTGCCAAATTTGGGAAAGCTGCTATTCCTTTCTTCCTTTCCAGCCACAGCTCTACTTTTCTATACGNGCCACCAATGCCAAATGCCACAAATGCCAAATGCCTTTCCAGCCACAGCTCTACTTTTCTATACGTTCTGGGTGACTTCAGGCTCGATTACTCAGTTTGAGTTTCAAAAATATAAGGAACACTCTAAACATCTTTGAAAATGCAAAGCTTTGCTGACTGTTACAACCTAAACTCACAAAGCTTTTTTGAATCTTAGCAGAGACATGAAAATGCATATACATCCTGATTTTATTTGCTGCCTTAAGTTTAGATATTGTAATGAAAAGTGGTCTACAGAGGTCCTTAAGTAGCTCTGCCATAACAGAGCACAAAGCAGACTGATTGTCCTTATTTTTGCATATTTATATCAAGAATACATGCAATGAATGCAATGAAGAATGCAACAATCCACATTGTAACACAGTGCAATGGAAATGGAAACGGAAAGTACTTCTTAGTGTTTATTTTCATTTCACATCATGTTACAATTGTAAGACATAATATTGTATGATTTAACACGATGTGAATTGAAAATAAACACTAAGAAGTATTTTCCTTTATGTCCACAGCACCAGTAGACACACAGCACCAGTTCTAACTGTAGAAATGGAAAAATCAGTTAGAATTATCTGTGGAATAAACTTTTAAAGATTGCTGTTCTGTAAGTGTGTCTATTCCTGTAAAAGCTTGCTGTTTTCAAGACATACACAAAGCTTGAATCAGAGTCCCAGGTCATTATAAATGTAACAATATACAAACAATTGTCAAAATCCAACACTTTGATCAATTCCTGTTATCTTTGTAGCATCATATGCTAAAAGTAGGGCTTTTGTTCAACTCAGTCAAGGCATGAGTGATGCTGGCACTGTAATTTGTGAGATATCACGCCTCATGTTGATTGCACCAAGTCTCATGGCATCACAGCATGGATTTCACCATGAAATGCACGACTTCTGCATCTCGTATTATTAGAACACGTGAACAAAACTGAGCTAGCACTTGAAGTTTACTGCCAAAACACCCATGTCAGTATGGAAAGAAATAAGCACAGGACTTATTCTTTGAGCAAGAGCGTATATTTCTTCTTTGTAACTGTGCAACACCTATTTTTATGGAAACTAATTCAATGATGGAGAGGCCAAGCCGCAGCTCTTGAATCACAGGTGGCTTGAACAGAGCTTGGGTGCAGCTCCTGTGCCACGGCTGTGTAATTCACCAGGCTACTGAGTAACACCCAGGGGCAGGAGGAAGAGCACTCCTGGAGGAACTTTCTAAGGCTGAAGGGATGGCATCCACATGGGACCCATTAACAGCCCACATGGCTCTGTCCTCAAACCAAGCAAGAGGAGGAGCCCTGAGAAGTTATCATCACCTCCTGCCTGGGAATGAATGTGTGACATCCCTCTCTTCACTGAGAAAAACAAGAGGGTTTGGCAATAAGAAGATTTTGGTACATGACTTGTACAATCAAGAAACTTTGTGTGATTGCTGTAAAAACCAGAAAGCTTCAAAAAAGACTATCAGCAGAAAACTTCTCCTACCCATATACGAGAAAGATCTTTTTAACAAGACCTGGTAATTAAGACTTCCTCATGAAATATGCAAGATTTTGGAGCTCCAGGTGAACCACTTAGATTAGTCCAACAATTACTGTCTTTAGGGCATTTTTTTTTTAATCATATCACGAAGAACCATTAAGCAAATTCCATTAAGCAAATTAATTAATTTTTAAATCTTTGACATTTTCCTGACTTGATACAGTTGCCAAGAGACTCACAGCTAGACTCAGTGATGAAATTCTTGCCCTTTAAACTTAGTTTTTTCTTTCCATTGCTTTTTTAAAATTTATTTGAAGAATAAAATAAATCTCCATGGTAAAATATAAATAATTTCTCACCATGGAATGAGTAAGTATTTTCTCTGCAAGTAGGAATGGGATATGTTTTCTATTTTGCATTACTGATAAAAGGATTTATTTTTACTAATAGCACATACCATTGTTAATGAATATAGAGTTTATTACACAAAAGTCTAAGAGGATAGATTTTTCCCTCACTCCTTTTAAAAAGACATTCTGCACATCACTTATACCCAGTGTCTTTTCAGTCTTTAGCACCCGGCAACACAAGACATGGCTCATGGAATGAGTGGTGTCAGTAAGAATATTGTCTGTACTGCTTACATATTGATTTGTCCCTAATATATATTGATTGCAATGATGTAGATAAGATATGGGAGGTGCAAATGAATGTAGGTCACTTCAGGTAACTTATTATTTTCCTTCCCTAATATAGGCTTCATAAACCACCAAACAGTTTGGCTGAGTAAGTACATTTCTCCTATATTACACCTTACCTTTCCTTAATGAAATAAAAAGTCATAATTGCACAGTGCAGGTCCCTCAGCAATAAGTAGTGGCAACGCAAACAGACAAAAATTTCTCTCTCAAATGAAGCATGTAGTGATAGGTTTATCAGGTTAGCAGTGTTTGCCCAGCACACCCACACTCCTAACAAATACTCATCTTGCCGACTTGCCTATGGGCTAATTGGGTTTTCTCAGCTGCGTTGTTCGTGGCCTCTTTATCTAATGTGCACTGAAGTGTTTTGGAGCATTTACCAACCACAGCTAAGGGATCTAATGTATGTATAAAGCAGAATTACGAGAAAAGCCTCAGAAAAGCCCAGCCTGGTAAGACATCTTGTTACGTCATGATGCACAGCCTCAGGAATGCAATGAATTTGGCTCCAGTATAAGGTTGTGACGTTGCTCCATAAAGCAGCTGTGGAAAGGCATTTGCTTTCAGTAAGCTGCTTTATGCAGTTGTGGTAAGGCTGAGTAGAATCCAAGAAGGATGCTAGTCCCTCTTACTGGAATAAACCACTGCTTTCATTTTCCTCAGAAGATTTCAGGATTCCCCTGATTTTAATAAGTTTTTTAATTATTCTATGATCAAAACCTGAAAGCCAAAAAGAACAGCCACAGGAACATGGGCACTCCATGAAATTCCAGTTCTCAGTAAAACTCTCCTGTTTATCTTCCTTGCTCCCAGAAATAAATGTCCCCTTAGAGGCAAATTTTGATTTCACCAGCATAAACTCAGTTACTATTAACTGGAGCTGTGCAAGAATGAGAAATCCAAATTTTCCTTCCATTAAGCCACATAAAAGTAAACATGAATCGGTATGACTGGTTATGTACAAACGGTGCAAAGGAATCATCAACATCAATTCTTTGCATGGTGCAAGTAAGAGGAAACTAGAGAACTAAGATCCCTCCTTTGTGATTGCAAAGTGTTATATTCAACACTAAAACTCTGTGAAATGAGAAATAATGACATTTTCTTTCTTTCTGTCCTTTTCCCTGCCAAATCAAACTGACCCAAGACCACTGTGCCTGCCATTTCCCACCTGTCATCCCTACCAGACACACATCTCTAGATACGCCATGTTCCCAAACTTCAAATCACCTGAGGATCGAGACACCGGGACTGATGCGAGCAGTCATCAGCCTTTTCATCCCCATATCCCCACCATGGCCTTTGATGTGGCTGTTCTGGGGAAGACCAGAGGTAAGACAGCACTCTGCTGGTTTACTATTTATTCTAGAAACTTACTTAGAAACACTACTGAAGTCACACTCTTTTCTACTGAAACTTAACAAAGCCAGAATCTGAAATTAATCAGTGACCAAGCTAAGCATTTTCACTTAAATTAGTGCTCTGTGTGCTGATATTGTAGTCTCCATGAAGGATTCCTCAGCAATAAGAACAATGAATAAAGCCAACTCAGAAGCCAAAAGAGCTGTTAACACAGCTGCTAATCCCCTCAAAAGCAAGATGGATCATGTAGTGTATCTGATATCTTCTGTCAGACAAATAATTCTGCACAATCCAATAGAATGGAAGATAAAGGGGAAAAAAAGGTATCAGTGGGAACAAAAACTAGCAATTTGGGGGCCAAAGTAATGCCTGGCATAGCTTTGCTCAGAACATAAGAGCTGAAACAAGAGCTGAGTAATTTACATAGATGATAGAACAAGGTCCAGGGAGAAAAAGTAACTCTTCCTATCCTTTACAAAGACTAAGATGAAGGCCTAGAGATTCATTATTTACAGATGACCACAGAAGCCACACGGGGTGTTTGGTTTTAATCCCAGCAGCATTTTACCCTGACAGTGGCTTACATAATATATTGGAGGAAAAAGGCATGAAATTTTTGGGTTTTTTCTGCTTTTTTCCTGGAGGCATTCTACTACATTGGGGTTTTGACAGGTACTTTGTTTTGGAAGACTTTGTAGATCACATGCATGAACTGAGGAGGAGCCCTTGGCAGCTGCTGACCACACAGGGTTATGAGGAATTTGGGTTGGTAAAAAGCCAGCACGTCTGTGTACCATGGCCATGTTTGCCAGGAAGGGTTTGGCAATAACTGTGTGAAACAGAAAAAGTGTGTGCTGGCAAGGATAAGCGGCTTTTCAGTAAGTAAAAGCTGATAATGTTACATAGGAGGTCAATGTGCATTAATTAGCTGCCATTCCCAGTCATTGGCACAACACTGTACCATTATGTATATAATTGGGTACAGGAGCCATTTTTAGTGCAATATTCATCCATCCAAACCAAAAGTCTTTCCAAAGAATATATAATGCCAGGAGTAGTCATTTTTTGTCAGTTCTCATTGATTATTGGTCAATTTGAGAAACACTGATCATTTGTGGAGGTAGGTTACAAAGCCTATTTTTGCACAACAGGAGGTCCATCAGAGGTCAAGGCCTATTTCCAGCAAAGCTTAGCAGGGTCAGAATTACTATCCAGGGGAAGCAGCTACCACTGGCACTTAGAAAGTACTTCACCTGCTGTTCCCTGCATACTGTTTGACTTCCTCGTGAAGGACACTCTAGTTTTCAGTGACTGAAGGAGAAATCTCTGGTTAAGTGCAGATAACCCAGACAACACTCATGTGACTTCTACCACTGGACAGTTGCATTTAAAGGCTTTGCACCTTTTAAACATCTCACCTTTACAAAACTCAGAGTGGTCCTTATGTAGTAAATGTTACAGCATCATTGTGAGGTAAATAAGGAAAGTGAGGCAGAAAGACTGCGGAGAAAAAGCAGTGACAGAACCAGGGTTGGAAATCAAGCTCTTCCAAGCATGCACTGCAGTTTCATTTCTGTAAGACATCTAGTAGCACTCAGTTATTTCTCTGATGGTGACACTAAGTACAGAGTCAGCCACAATTCACCAAGCTTTACTGTTAGTTGTTGCTGTTTGTAAAAACATGCAAGAAAATGCAGTAAGAATCTTCCCTGCTGGTGTGTGAAGGAATCCAGAGCTCCTGCAATTGGCCATGAGCAGCTGGCCTTCTGCAGAGGCAGCTTTATCTGGTGTAAGATCCAGCCCTCAGCTCCTTGTCATCACCTCTCTGCCTGAGACAACCAGCCTTGCATGTCAGGTGGTGCAGATAATCACATTGAGTGCATCCAAAAATACAGCTGGGTTAACTCATGTCACTTAAATGAAGGACCTGATCTAATCCTGCTGATTTTGTGCCAAAAAAAGTAAAGATGAGTTCTGTCTGCAGATCTGTGAGGTCAGTCTCCCAAGCAACAGCTTACAGGAAGAACCTCTTCCACCAGCACAGCTGACTTTATAGGGAGCGTACATCTACAGCTTAATCCATCTGTCTTTCTGATCAATGATGTCCTGTTAGAACATGTTAAATATTCCCTCTATAGGTAATCCATATCGGCATGAAGTTGTCAGTATTCCCTCTGACTCCCAGAAGGTGGCTGTGCACTGGCCAGGACAGCACACATACTTCCAAGTATGTAATTCATACAGAAAAGAGCAAAATGCATTTATGTCTTCTTTTTAATTAAACTTCTCAGCATCTCTTTCGTGGGAGACATTTTTACACAGCGAGCTCCTGTACTGTTCCAACACTTGCAGACCATGAATTAGGCATCATGCATACAAAGAGCTAAAAGCTTTACAGGTGGTTTTCAGCCACTGCAGCAATATATAAACAAGATGAGAAGCTAGCAGGCTGTCCTGTGGCTGAAGTCCTCTAAGTACTAACTAGCTCTTACAAGACCTAGCCAAGTAGTTCCGGCGATAAGAAGAACAAGAAGCAGCAGTAATAGCTGCTGACCGTACATTCTAGGGAGAAAAAGGGTGGGTGCTTCATTCAGAAGCCCAGATTACGCTCTGCAGCCCTTCAAAGAAATGGGTTTGGGCAGCATTCCTTAACCTCTCTGCAAGTCCTGCCAACACACTGACAGGCTGCTGTCTCTATTTCCATGTCTTCAAGAAAATAGATGTTCTGTTTGTGGACAGTCTTTGTCTCCAACTTTGTCTACCCCGATGTAATGATGGAGACTGGGATGGTCCATAAAAAAGTGAATTTGTTCATGAATGATAGTGTTTCTACTCTTCTTCAGCTGGGCTAAATACTGGTTCTCTTCCTAAAGGGATGTAGCCTGAAGTTTGAAGACAGATAAAAGTCATGACAAATGTAGGGAAAAATAGCAGTGAACAAAGAAAGATACATCCTTTGCAGACACACATTCCTACGCATGTGGAAAAGGAAACAATAAGCATCCGTCTATTTTAAGGCAGCCTGTAATCATAACTAAAAAGAAAACTTATACAGCATGTAATGTTCTGCCTAGGTGTGGCTACCATGGAGAAGTTAATTGCAAGTTATTTGAATTGAGTTCAGCTGAATTTATCTATCTGTTGTACCTTCTACTTGAGTACATATACTGTACTGGAGACTTTTTTCCATCACATTTCTATTTTATTAGCATTTACTAAAGATATAATTGAGGAAGGGGATGGTGACACAACACGTGTTATTTCAGACTTTAAAATAGTCTTTTCCATCCAGAACAGACATGGCTTATACCTTACCTATTTCTTCTTATCCTTCAGCTTCCTAAGATTGCTGAAGAAAAGGGTCAAATATACTATCCAAATCCACCAAAAACAGTGGCCCCTAACTCCACTATTGAAAGGCTAGAACATAGCCTCTCTCGAAAAACAACCAATATGCTACGAAACACTGAAAGGACTCTAGGGATCACAACATACAAGCGGGAATTCACAGGTAAGCATTTTTTGTTAAATTTACTTGGGATAGCAATGAAAGCCCACAAAGTGTTAGCCCCTAAGTTCCTCAGAGAAAACAATATTTTGTCATTAGTAGCAAAGGCCACACAAACTGCACATTATCTGAGGTTTTTCAGGGGAAGTGATTAATTCTGCTTTTTGAGTGCATCAATTCTGATTTTCTTAACCAATAAAAACATGTGACAATAAAATCCATCTCCATTAAGGCAGAGGTCCTATGAATCCTCTTATCCTGGATAACTATTACACGAAGACCATTGGCAGATTAACTGGAGAACTAGGTGAAGACGTGGAACTAGTAAGTATTGCATTTACTAAGAATTTTGTGCTTCCACCACAAGTAATACTGGCAAGAGATCAGATTCAGCTAGCAGAATTAAGCTTTGATAATACTTAAGCATGGAGTAAGGCTTGCCCTAACACAGAGGCAAAAATTCAGTATACTAAATCAATCCTGACACAGCTGGCTGACAGAACCTCTGTAGTGGATTAATCACTTGTTCAGGGTTTGCAGAGGGGAAAGTTACTGTGATTATCTGCTTTTTTTTTATCTTATCATTTAAAGTTGTCACCAGTGCATGACAGCAATTCCAATGACCTTTTGCCTTGAGAAGTATGAGTACAAGTCTCCATAAAATGAGTTGGCAGCTCTCACGTGAATGGTGCAGCCCTGCAGAGACCGAAACACTGGGTAGATATTCAGGTCCTGTTAAGCAGGACAACTCCACTGAACTCATTAACTTACTGTCTTTATTGCACACTGTATATCTGATAAGTGACCATTGCAGGCTATTGCCTCCTTATTCACTATACCAGTTTAAGTTTTTCAGAGTTTCTATGATTCATCCTTCTTCACTTATGTGAGTGTTGTGCCTTTCTTCCTTAAAGGTGTATCAGTACATTATCAGATTCTATTTTAATGCAAAGATTTGCTATAAAGAATGTATAAAACTATATTGGAAAACTCCATGTTTACTGTTTTCAACAATCTTCTGTGTGGTCTGTATAAAAGTGAAAAGATACTATTTGCATTAAATGCTACTCATGCAAACAAAGTATAACATGGTATATACGCATAGCAAATCAAGTTCAGCTGCTTTTTTGCTAATGCATGGTTTAAACCAGTAATGGTTTAAGCCGTTCAGTGACACCTGCACATTGTCACGCAGAGTACATACACTAATAGTACATCTAATTTATTGTGACTGAGTAAGCAATCCTGCAGGTAGAACAGAAGGAATGGATTCCTACTCACCCTTTCACAGTCCTGCTGGTTTTGCAGCACTTATGAGTTCAAACTGCTCAAACACACAATAAGCAGGGCAACTAAGTAAGATGATGTCATTTTCTTATAGTCCCAAAATGGCCCTGGATAAAAAGTCCCCAAATTGTCCTGCTTTTTTAATATTGGATTAAAAAAAAAAATCCAAGTAAGGAAATCCCTTTTGAAATATCATTTACAACTTTCTGATAATTGAATATCTGTATCTAAAATGCAAAAGCTGTTTAGCTTTTTCTCTAGTGTGACAAAGAAACAATGCTTCACTTTATGATGATGAACACCTTAAAAAACACCTTTCAACAACTGGTCTCTGGAAATCAAAATCCAAACTAGCAGCTTACATTATTCGAAACTGAGCAGTTTTATTGCCCTCTAGCTTCCAAAATGTGATTGGCAGAGGCTTACCCTGGGCCATGCGGATTTATCTGAACAAACTTACTCCACTTAAAACGTACATATGTTAACATCAAATACTCATATTGTTCAGTACAGTAACTGCTGAAGTCCATTGTTTGGCTACAGGACTCAAATGTAATTTATGTTTATATGGTTCCTATACAATGTGGCCTTGACTCTGCACCAGTACCTGAAGAATCATGAGTACAGGTGATTACAGGGCAATAGGATTCAAGCAGTGGGTGAGAGTGCTAAAAATCCACAAGCCAGTGAGCATCCTCAGTCCCACTCCCAACAGTTCCTGAAAGAATTTAAAAACACGCTAACGCAAGTCACCATTTACACTATCATATTGCTTATGAGACCACAAAAAAAAGACAGATGCTTAAGAAGAAAGGAGAAGACGGTACATCTATACCCATTTACATCTTATGCATTGGGGTAAAGCAGAATATTTTCTGTTCCAAAGCATAAAGAGTGACTCCAAGCTCCTTAAGTGGCAAGATAGTAACGAATGTCTGGGTTGCTTCCCTTTGCCTGGGAGACCCCTAACTGAGACATTTCAGTAGTCTTAGACAATGGTCTGCTAAAATAAGCTGGCCCTGCTAAAATAAGAGACTTAGACAACAGTGTAAATCTTCCTCCTTCCTCCATACAGAAAGAAACATTTCTGTCTAGTCTCTCACAAGTGAGACCTCTTGAAGGACGCACCGCACGCTTACTTCAAGGTCGACGTCTCCCTCAACCAATCTTGCAAGAAGAGCACTCCTCCAGTGTTCAGAGGCGTCTGTCTTCAGGCAGAGTTCCTACTGTTGTAGCCAGCCACTCGGACACAATGCTGAGTCAAATAAATACAGCGGCCAGTCTCGGTCAGGAGCCAGGCTTACCACTGGATGTAAAGACTGAGGAAAGCAGAATGTTGTTGCACAAGGTTCAGCATCAAGAAACATGTCAGTCTGCATGGAGACCAGAAGATGGGTCAAGAGAGGCACCACTGCCTGAATGGATCCCTAGCTGTGAGGTTCCTCGGTGCCAGACACCCCTGCTGGAGCTGCAGCGTTCCTTCTCTAAGACAGCAGCACAAAAATATTTTCATACCATAAGAGGAGAGACCAAAGACCTCAGAGATAACATTACCAAGGGAATGAGACACAAATTCTATGATTTCAATGCTTTTTATTTCTTTAACTGACACATTCCTTCAAAAATAGAGTAACAAATAAAACGTACCTCAACACAAACTGTCTGTCCTTTCCTAGAGAACCTCAATAAATTCAAACAGTAAAGAGAAGATCAGCTGGGGTAGCTCAGGACACGTGAAGCATATTTGAGAAGAGAAGACTACAAGAGCTTGTCTTGGGCTACAGGCTGTAAAAACATGACTTCTTGAACAACACATCAGTGGGATAAGCACTAGTTAAAGAGCTGATTCATTAAAGGCCAAATGGATTCACAAATGAGCATTAGTCTGATTGGGAATAAACTCATGCTGGGCATCACAAGATGATTTTTAATGGTCGCATAAGGGAGGTTCAGGATTAGAATCATAGAATTGTCTGGGTTAGAAGGGACCTTTAAGATCATCCAGTCCAACCATCAACCTAATACTGACAAAACTGTCACTAAACCCGCCACTAAGCAGCACAACTACCCATCTCTTTACCTTCAGGGATGGAGATTCCACCACTTACCTCCCTGAGCAGCCTGTTCCAGTGTTTGATAACCCTTTTGGTATAGAAATTTTTCCTAATATCCAATCCAAACCTCCCCTGGTGCAACTTGAGGCCATTTCCTCTTGTCCTATCACTTGTTACTTGGGTGAAGGTTAGCTCTTCAATAGATGAGGAGAGCATCAGAACACAAGCTGCTTTAGAATGGACATGGACAGTTCATGAAAGGAGCTACGGCGCAGTTGTCAGCAACAGCTGGGGATTACAGTTAGTGACTCAATAAAGCCCTTTGCAGGCCCTCACAGGCACCAAGCTTTCAGCTCGAAAGGACTCTTTGCCACTCTGCAGGGAATCAAATTCTAATAACATCAGTGCTACCATGCACACACAGGGACAAGCATGAGCCTTGTGACCTGTGGAATCTCCTCATCTGTGCACAGCATATTCCCAAAGCCTCCATGCTCTACAGATGACTGTGGCCTACATTCCTGTCAGACCTGTTGGGGCTTGCATTTCAGGGTCTTCTCTGTCCTTTTTCATTCATTGTCTAATACAGAAATGTTTAAAATACCAGGAAAGTCTACAGAGACTGTATTTAAACTGCAGTGAAGACTGATAGAGGGAGAGTGGGACTTAGTATTCCCTGCAGGGCCTTGAATGAGCTTTAGAAAGAAGCAGGTAAGCTAGAGAAAACGTGTAGTCTGTTATTAGAAGTTTGCCTTAGATGGCTGCAAGTGGCCAATATAGTAGCTAAGGATTAATAGCAGGCATTAACGTGGTGGTTATAAAAATAGTTATGAGAAGAGACAGTGACAGAACAGTTCCGCTGCTGTTGTACTTACTGAGCTATATAGGATTCTTGAAAAGTGTGAACAAAACCCAAACAAAACAAAAAAGTCCCCAAATGGAATATATTTAAGCATCTCAAATAATTTTAAAGCCTTTTGAAGATAAGAAAGCAGCGAAGGAAACTTTTGTGGAAAGCTATCTCCTGGATTAGGAACTGGCTTTGCAAGGAGAATGCAAAGACTAAGCTTAAATTGCTATTTTCTGAGTGCTGACAGATTAATATTGCTGCTACCCAGAATTCAGGAACAAAGCTAATATTGGTTCAATCAATATCTTAAGGAGCTGCAGCATAGCAAGGATTAGAGAAGCAGAAACAGCACATGGGCATTCACTGAGGGTTTTTAACTGCTTAATTAAATGAGGGGTTATTCAGTTTTTTCCCAGAGAGGACCTGAAGAGGGAGCAAAATGCCACTGTATTTTTCATTGAGAGTTTTTTTCATTGAAGTCTTCTAAGCTGTCCCATTAAGAGATCCCATATATTCCCCTCTCCCTTCGAGCAAATCACCAAAGTTCAGGAGACTGCCAGGATCATACACCAAATATACAGCTGAAACAGAACCATGCTTCCAGCTAATCAATATCCACTGGACTTTCCTCTACAGGAAGAGATACCAGCAAAGAATCCTGGCCGAAACATAAATCTCTGATTACTTCACGCATCTGTGAGATCTTCTGGAGCCCAGTCAGGACACAGTGCCCCAGCAATGCACTATTTTCTGTGCAAGTATTCAAGAGTACAAAGGGCTCAGTGGCTACCAAGAGTATATAAGGAAAATGATGTGGCAGGAGTCAGAAATCTTACTTTTAATTTCCATTTCCAAGTTCTATACTACCTTTATATATCTCAGAAACAATTAGACTTTTACTTCTTAAAACAGAGATTATTAATGCATTTATTAGGACTCTTATTTAAGAGTCCCGGAGAAAAGTAATTGAGCAGCATAACAGATGAAATTTAGTGAAGTGTGAAGAAACATACTCTAAAAAACTGTTGAAAAATCAGCAACAAATGGGTTTTAAAATAGCTTTTACCTACTGGATTTCAAAAGAAGTGCAGACTCCTGCCTTTTGTTCAGCCTCTTGCACCATTCAAGAGACATTAATCTTAAACTGCAGAGAAGACAGAATATTATGTTATTTCAGAATCCTTGTATATCTTGCATTTAGTTTTGTTCAGCACATTTTTTAAGTGCTAAAAAGCAAAAAAAAAAAAAAAAAATCTGGAAAAATNATTTAAATGATAAAAAAAAAAAAAAAAAAAAAAAAAAATCTGGAAAAATGCAACAGCTACTAAAACCAGGGAATAATTATACCCCAAGAAAGATATGTGATAACTGAACTCACTATTTCTGAGAAAAAAAGCCAAACCAAAACTAAACTTAAAAAAAGCAACCACACAGACAAACAACACCCCCCAAAAACCCAAACAAATAAAAAAACCCCCAAACTATAAACTACAAATTAGCAATGATTACATAACACATTACTACAGAAAAGTTTCATCAGCCATTTGTATCACATATCTATTAAGTCCCTAAATGAAAAAGGACTGGGACTTTGTCAAATCCATCAGAAACTTAGAAAGTACACTCTCATTTACTTGTTTAGTTTTCTGTTTCAAGTATGATGAAAGCAAAGAGCTTACTGTAATTCGAAAAGAGGTTTAGAGACATATCCTAGAAGAAAAACATCTGTAATGCTAGTAGTGTGGATTAAGTATTCTCAGTGCTTTGAGACTTGAAGCTTAATAATAACAAACTCATGCTGGGCAGCTTTTAGTGTCCACAAAGCATCCAGCATTGATCATTGTCAGAAACAGCGCTAAATCACTAATCTGCTCTGATATAACACTTGACGTGTTCCTAAAGTCATATGTAAAAAGAAGCAGACAGTCAAGCTGGGATATTAAAACCTGATTCTGGAACTACTACCCAGGCAATTGCTTTGTTACAAAAGTCTTGAAAACTTGACCCAATGGGCAGCAAAAGTAACATGAGATATCTGCAGGGAAGAATCCCACCTCTCCACTGACAAGAAAACCCCACAGGTGCTACCACCCGTAGCAGTCATTTCCTCTTCATGAAGACGACAGCCAGCAGATCTATAGATCATGAATATGCTGTCTCATGACTCATGCTTCATATTAACCAGGTCTTCCCACTGCTATATACAAAGCCTTCGTAGTTCTGCAGAGAACTGCGTATACACTTAATAGCATTAAGCCTGCCACAGCACATTAGTTTTATTTCTAGGGGAGAGCACAGATAAATTTGCCAGTTTATGGACTCATTTCTACTTGTTATAAATAGCTTCTCCTTTGAAAATACTAACGTAAACTCTCATGCACACCAGTGCTCTAATTTCATGAAAGGTCCTGCTGTCTGACCTACAGTTTAAATACAAGAGCTGAAAAGGCATTGCCAGATTAGATTAGATTAGCATATAGGCATTGCCAGATTAGATTAGATTAGCATATCATCATTACATAAAGAGACCTAGCCACACAAATCTTTTCTCAGGGCTAAATTTTCTAATTTGACAATATATTCATTTGAGCTGCTGCAGAAGTTGTTCTTACTCTATAGCTTGGATTATTCCAAAGATAATGTCCCATCTGACCACATCAATGAGAGGATAGTTATCTTTAGCTCCCATACATGCACAAAGCAAACATATTATCAGTGTAGGCAACTGTCATGCCCTCCAAACAGGATATGGCTGAAGTTATCCTGTCTGTTTGATTCATTAGAAAGAAAAACCAATCATTCAAAAACAATTTGAAAAAGTGGCAGCTTTGACCAATTACTTGACACCTAAAAATAGAAATTGAGGCTAGTAAAAATTAGTGCATTTGTATTATGTTTTTTTGTCAGACAGAATCACACTCTCAGACAATGCTCAAGGATGTAGGACTTTTATTACACCTCTATCATGTTCAGCTTTCCAGTAAACTGTGGCAGGCTCCACAAAAGCAAGAGCCTAGATTTAAAGCTAAAAACATAGTGGACTTAATAAAAGAATGCCCTTTTATTTGTCTTTTAATTCTGGAACCCTGAAAGTTCCTTTCCAAAACCTCAAAAGCAACAAAATTATGTTTTTAAGAAAAGCTAAACTTCTGACAAATGGCTAGGTCCTGAATCTTCCAAATGTGAATATCCTTACAAGTTAATTAACTTTGGCCTTCAGTCCAAAAACTGTTATTTTTAAAAATTACTGACTTGAATCAGCTTTGTTTTTAGCCTACTTTCACTATGGTAACAGGTTTACAAGGACTCAGACTGAGTTTTCTGATAGTAAAAGAGAAATTCATGCAGTCCTGTCCTAGGACAACTCTTGCATTTTTAAGTCCTATCTTGCTATGATATTTCACGCTTCATTGGAAATTACCTGATTTTATGTATTTACCTTTTGTACCCACTACTCCTCTATATTCATCCAAAAGAGATGCCACTGTTGTGTTGCTTGCCTCAAACCAAGCACTGATTACAGAGAAGCTGTATCCCACCCTTCTGTCTCTCTTACTGAGGTCTGATGCCTCATCATACTCCTCCTGAGTCTACAGATTACTAGATCTCTTATCAGTCTACAAGCTGCTACTAGAACAAATGCATGAGCATGGCAGTCCAGTGCCTCAACACAGAAAAGACGACCTTTCCCACAGGACCACCTTCTTCCTGGGCTCAACTTCTGATTTGTAACCTCAGCAGCAGAGGGAGATGGGGAATGGGGGCTGTGGTCAGTTCATCACGTGTTGTCTTTGCCACCCCTTCCTCCTCAACCTTCCCTTACTCCAGCACAGAGTCCCTCCCACAGGAGACAGTCCTTCACAAACTGCTTCAGTGTGGGTCCTTCCCATTGGCTGCAGTTCTTCATATACAGCTCCAGCGTGGGTCCTCTCCATGTGTCCTTTCCACTTCCAGGATTTGCAGAGAAGTTGTGGAGGCCCCATCCCCGGAACTGTTCAAGGCCAGGCTGGATGGAGCTTTGACCAACCTGGTCTAGAAGGTATCTCTGCCCATGGCAGGGGGGCTGGAACAAGATGATCTTTAAGGTCCTTCCAACTCTAAACATTCTACCATTTTCATTCACTCTTCAGTATACATTTTCCGTCTTTGTTCCTCACCTGTTTGGGTGAATAAGTTCCTGTCTTCTAGTCAAATACTCTGTAAAAGACATAATAAACATAAGACCATCAGTATATTCCAAATGACAGGACTTGCACCCAAACGGTGCTGAACAATAATCCTCAAAGCAGACATTTGCCACTGCAGAATATTTTTGAAGGATCCTAGCATCAAGAATTTGTCAAGCCCCGCTCAGAATCATTCCTTCAAGTTGATAATGCCAATTTTAAGTAGCTCCATTGAGTGTGTTTCTCCACTTCCCATAAAGTGTACAAATTTGGCTGTATAATGTGGTAAGTGTACTGCCAAGATTACAGGGTTAATTGTTAAAGCAGAGGAGTGTATTACTAAAATATTTTGTATATATCATGTGATGAAACATTAGAAACTGGACAAACGTCTCTCATACTCTAGACACCACAAGCACTGGAAAACAATTCACTTTCCAAACTAGGAAGTGATAATTCACTCAATATTCTTATGGACTGTGCAAATCACTATTGCTTTTTAGCAGCTTTCCTTCCTCCCTGCCAAGGCAAGCGAGATGGTGGTCATGTCTAAAATTCACTATTAACATTCTGTTGAGGCACCCACAATGTATGGATAGCAGAACATCCTCTGCCCATTCTACTGGGAAGACATCTGGGGCACCTTCTTTTCTTGTGGTGGTCCCTTTGGTAACATTTTTATCTACTTCAAAACTGTAAGGTTTCAGTACCCTATAGATGTGGGATCTAACCACTCACCAGAGGTCCCTCCAGGTCCATGGGGCCACACACTGGCTGGCACTCTGGGCCAGCTCTTCTTCTCATTTCTGGAAGGTCTTCGCCTCATTCTTGCTACCCGCTTCCACTTCTTTATTCTCTAGGCTCCCTCCATAGAATTATCCAGCTTGGAAGGGACCTTTAAGATCATGAATTCCAACCCTTAACCTGGCACTGCCAAGTTTCCACTGAACCACATCCCCAAGTGCAACATCTACCCATCTTTTAAATACCTCCAGGGATGACGGTTCCACCACTTCCCTGGGCAGCCTGTTCCAACGCTCGGTAGCACTTCCTGTCACAAGATTTTTCCTAAAATCAGAATTTCACCTGGTGCAAGCGGAGAGCATTTCCTCTTGTCCTATTGCTCGCTATTGGGGAGAAGAGACCGAGCCCCACCTGGCTACACCCTCCTTTCGGGCAGCTGCGGAGCGCGGCAAGGCCTCCCCTCAGCCTGCTCTGCTCCAGGCCGGACCCCTCCAGCTGCCTCAGCCGCTCTCCGCTCACGGGACTGGCCCTCGACAAGGACTCATTACCCCTTAACAAGTCAGCTCGGCCCTCTGTCTCTTCCAATC
>VZRU01017424.1:1784-80090 GCA_013398155.1 Pedionomus torquatus
GTAGGTGGAGTTGAAATTGATCCCCATGGCCAAAAAAAAACCAACAACCTGCTGGAGGCATTTCCAACACTCTTCTTTTCCAAGGAGAAAAAGACATTTAAGATGCCTGCAGTGAACCCCTTCAGCTTGATGCGCTTGCCTTGCATATGAACTTGTCCCTCATCCCTTTGCCTTTGTAAAATTAACGCATGATTTCTGGGAGGACCTCAGCGTTCCTTTTAGGCTTTCCTTACAAAAAACAGTACAAAATTTGTTCAACACCACTTCTTTCTTCAGTTCTGCTGGGCAGTGGCTTTCGTAGCCTAAATGGTTTCTTGTTTATGGGTCCAGGGTCTTGGCTCCGATCCCTTCGTTTCCCAACTATTTTGGTGTGTTTACATAGTGCTGTTCAGCAGCTGGCGGGTATCCAAAGCACATGCACACATACACACGCACACAAAATCAGTTCATCAGGGTTAGGACCAAATCATATTTAGTGCTTGGCTTGTGATCTACCCTTATTTAAATCAAGTTGGTTTACAATATTGGGGCTCTGTCTTTCTACTTCTTTCCTCCAATGTGGGCCAGGGAACAAACACCAACAGAGGTTTGTAATTGTTGCTTTTAAGTTTCATATATCAAAAGTACAGTATGTTATAGAAGTGCTATTTTAGAGGCTGAAGTCAGCTGTGGTGTTTCTGTACCTGCAAACTTCAAGAGGCAATGGAAGTAGGCAGAGAGGTGGGTTAGACTTTCCCTCTCAAAATCTGGTCTACTGCAAAAGCTTCAAGCTTTGCTTTAAAATCAATAAATGAAGAGATCTTTATATATAATAAATGAGGTTGTATTTTCAACTAGTCAGTACAGAGCCCAAGAGAATCTAAGAGCTACTGAGAATCAGGAGAAACATCTCTGGCCCAGCAGTGGAGTGCAGGGTTTACATCCTGGTGGCTGCACAGATTTCTGCTCTGCTTGGAGCAGCTATGGGATGTTTCAGGTGCATTGACTTCACCATAGTTGTTGAATTAAAACCATGTTTATTGATCATTTTTTTGAAGTGGGAAGAATGGAGAATCACATAAAAGCATGACAGCAATCTTCATGTGAGATGATGTGTGGGGAAGGAAGGAGGGCCACATTGTCTTTCTTGCAGGAGAGTAGTTAGCCTAGAATTGACAAAATGTGACCAAAATGTAGAATATGGCTAACACCAGAGTTTTTTTCACAGAGCATGTCGTTTAAAATTACTCGGTGGTGTTGTGAAGCAATGCTAGACCTTGCTGATGTTGCCTAGTTCACTGATGATGGTGAGTCTATGGTTAGTAAAGTGTGGATTTATGTGAAACCTGTGTTAAAGGATCTTATTCTCCACTTGTTGACATAACTTAGTGTAGTAGAGTGCCTGTTAAGCTACTTTTCAAAGATAATAGATATCCTCTCACAATTTCAGTTAGTAAATGTGTTGGCGTGTCTCATCTCTATTACTTACTGCAGTTGACTGTAAAGACATGGTGTATGATTACTGAATTATTTTTTTTATTCATTTAAGTCACACAGAGCTTAAACTCTTACTGTGATTAGTGTCCTCCTGTCATTCTCTCTTTGGTTATTAAAGCCAGGGGTGGGGGGGAAGAATGGGGTTTTAGGGATTTTTTTATTTGCTTTTTAATTCATTCCAGGAATGAAAACCAAAAAAAACTCACGTTGAAAAGTTTACAAGAGCTGAGAACAGAGATAGCGAAAATTAACCTGTGAGCATAAAATGATAATTTGCTTTATAAGGTGGGCATAGACACACTTGTTTTGCATTTCTGGTGTTTCAAATATGTGGTGGGCATACCAGGTTCCACTTTGCTGGACTCCTTCTCCAGTCCTTGGTTTTTCAGAGCACCGCTTGAGCATCCCTGCTCTTACAGCCTGACTTCTCTGCTGCAGCACATTCTGTGGGAATGGAAAGAGCAGTCACCACGTTCATTTCACCTTTTATTCCTAGAGCACTTAAAGAACAATTGCACTAATTCTAATAATGACTAAATTTATACTACTCCAGAGAGGGAAGCACAAGGCATTTAATTTCAGAGCTGTTTGACAAGACCATTCTGATGTGTGTATTTTCAGAAGCATGACACAAGTTTCCAAAGCACCTAGGGGGGAGAAAAAAAATGTTTAAATTCCTACTCTCAGGTTTTTAGTTTCCAAGAGGCTGAATACTGTTCAGTTCTGTTGGGCATGATCCATCAAATAAAGCAACTTTGAATCAGAGATTTACAGGTCTTAATACTTCTGCTTGTTTCTTAATGGCCTGTTTCTGGTCATTAGTTACCAGGATGTGTTTGCAATAGAAAAAGAGAATACTTCTGTTGTGGGAGGTATTAATTTTCAGTATCGCGAAGCAGCACAGCTAACTGCATTTTAGAATTAATCTTTACTTCTCAATGAGAAGGGGAAAACCCACGGTTCTTGATCTCCACGGTGGTGTTAAGATATATTGAACCCAGGAATTGCAATACTACATATGCTTTCCTGTTTTCCCTCTCCTACAAATCTGACAATAAACATCTAGTGCTAGAAATAAATGCATTTGGATTTTAGTATTTCTGACATGCCAGTGAGAGGTATGTCAAACAGTGGCATTTTGTCACTTCTTGTATGAAGTCGTAGAAGAACGTATTAAAACTCAGTAGCTAGCATGTAAGGAGAAGGCAGTTATTTTAATACTGATATCCACTGCTATCTGACTTGAATAATGATTCCACTGGATATGGTGTTTCATATACTCAAGGACATATGTCCAAAAGAGGAAAATAAGCTCCTGTTATTAATCTAAATTTTGACCCGCTCTTAGGCTTCCCACACGGCGCTTCATGTGTACTCCTGGTGATTCATTCAGTCTTCCTTGTGTAGAGATTCAGTGATGAGTCAGGAAAGGGGCAAGTTTTCTCCTTTGAGGCTGTGGCCTTGCTTTGAACTCTGCTATTTATGTAGGGGGTTTTGCTGCTGCTGTTGTTGGAATTCACTTTGATTGCAGTCAGCTACAGCTGCGATTGCTACAGTCAGCTGTGATGGACATACCTCAACTGAGAACAAAAGCTTTGGTTTTCAAACATTGTAGGTAAACATATTCTGGGTTTCTGCCTATATTCTCAAGTAATACAGAAATGTTGTGATAGTTATAGTAGTTGAAAAAAAAAAGAAAAAAATCAAAAAAAGATGTCCCAAAAATGGTGAGATTCAAACCAATATATTTTTTTGGCTTTATTTTCCTGTTTTTAGACAACATGGTGCAAGCCCCAAAACCTAAACATTTGGAATTAAGTCTAAGTTTCATTTAAAACCATGCGAGCTTGGCCTTTGGTAGTTGTGAAGAGAGATGACAGCGACAACCTCTCTTGCAAATTAAGAAGTAAGGAGTTTCTGTTGGTCTTAGATGAAAATTAACTTAGATGTGTAGGTCGTCTTATTAAGTGCAGTGGAACCGAGATGATGTTTGCTGAACTACTCTTTAGAGATTTACATAATGGATGAGATACAGGAGCTCCAGGCGGCATGACAGTGGAGTTTATTTTATCGCAGAATGTAAAACAACTGAATCGCCTTAATAATCTCTGCAGAAAGCAAGGATAATCTTTTTTTATATGCAGAGAGCGAGCCAGAGAGTTCATAATACCCTGGCTATTCACATACAAGGAGCCAAACCTTGCTTTTCAATAATCTGGATCCCTTTAACTATCATACTGCCTTATTCAGGACTTTTAAGGCTCTTCAGGAGCAGCAAGCAACGTGCATCTCTGTGAAAATATGGCTTTTATGCAGTAAAAATATACTAGCTGCTGATAATTCATGGCTTGATAAAAGAGGCTCATAAGAGGCTGGGTAATTATCCTAACTGCTACGTATTTAAATATATGGAAGGCATTTATGAACCGAGCTCACCTACTATTTATTTCTATAGCGGTAATAATAGTAATTTCAAAAGTTTTAGAACCTTCATAATTTCAAAGTGGGTGTATGTTGGAAAGAAATTCTTAATATTAAGATTAAGAGGTTTCAGGCTTTAATTTACTCAAACCAGTTCACCCAGTTTGGTTGGTGTGGGTGGGTTTTTTTTCTACCTCAGCTGATGATATCTTTTCAGCATAGAAAATGGACAAAGAAATACTGGAAAAGTAGAATAGTTAAATGTAGATGGTAATAACAACACCCAACTCCTATTGTGTGCTTCTCAGCCATGTATTTGGCTTCAAGCAAGAGTTTGGCTATTACTATACTCTGAATATAAATATGCCATTACTCTCTGATCTGTAGCAACAGTTTGTTATGATCAAGGCTACTTACCACTTTTGCCGCAAGGAAAAGATTTACTGTTGGGTATAGCAGGTTTCCAAAAGAGTGAATGATGTCCTTCGTTTCTGGTTTCTGTGAGCTATATGCAGCTTAACAATCCTTTTGTATTAACCTGATGTCAATTGCTACTTCTTTTAGAAAAGTCTGGGCAAGTACTTCATCGTTGCACAGAAACTTTGGCATTTATTTGCCTAATAAGAAACAAAGCTATTGGGGGAAAAAAGAGATAATTTCATGCATGTTGCATTCCGTGAGCAGGGTTAGTTTCTTTTGTTCATGAAAAAACTTAAAATATTTACAGTGGTTTTGGTAGGTGGTGGACAATACCTAGTCTGTCTACTAAATACGCTGTTAATTCCAGCATGCAGGCTGGGATTAGTTCTTCCAAATACGTTCTGGATAGGGATTATTATTTATCAGTTGCTGTACAGAGTTAGATGTTTGTTTTTAACTCTTCCCAATTTCTTTTTCTGTCGGGGTTTCTAGTAAACCAGTTATTTTTGTCTAGTCATAAGTCTGTATCAGCAACGATTACTGCTGTGAGCAAAGGAGGCCACCCAGGTAATAACCCGTTTGCTTTTATTTGCTGGGGTCTGTCCACATCGTGGCCTGGAGGGACCAGAGACCATGTTTTGTAAGCACAAACAGTGTTCTTTTTTTATCAGAAAGTGTTTAAAACATTGAAAATCTTCTACCGTGGTGGCTCTGAACTCTCCCACGTGGAGATCTTTAGAGTAAATAAATAAGAGATCACACCAGGCAAATGTGATTTAAAGCATCTGTAACTGTTCCCCAAACAGTGCTAAAATCCTAAATAAGATATGAGCGAGGCAAGCGAGGGGAAAAGTTCACTTCAACCTCCAGACTTCCCAATGCACTATGTAGCTGCATAGCACCGGATTCTAAGGACACAGAAGAGGATCCTGGAAGACTCACAGTGTCCAAAGTAGCCCTCTGATAAGGACAACTTCCTCATGTACTTCTCCACAGCTTACCCTACTTTGGGCTGTGTGTGCATTTGTCTCAGAAGTTCTCATTTCTAATCTAAACATAAATGACTTATATGCCTTTCTAGTAAGTCAGGAAAAAAAGAAAGTGGTAAAAAAAGAGAGAACCTTGCAGTAGTAATGGAACCTAAGTGCCAGCTGGCGTGGCAGTGGTTGATTTTTAAAGAGATGTTCAATTAGTTAAAAATCTTGAAGCCTTCAGTTGGTAAATCTTACAAGTTTTAAAAATTTTGAAGGGAGAAAAGAGTAAGCATCTACTGCTTGTTGTGTTGTGGTGGTGTAGAAGTGTCTGCCGCCTCCACTTCTTTCTGAGATGGCAGCTCAAGCATGCTTATTACATTTAAAGGCATGAACCTGTAGTCCTTGATAGCGAGGAGTGAAGCGGGGCTTTTCCATCCTGTGTCTGCTTGGGGCGCTTTGAACCCTCGGGAATGTTCCAGGTAGCCAGCCAAGATTTCCCCCTGCACGATGGCTTGTTACTAACCTCTTCGTAGGCCGTTCAACATGATGAGCATGGGAAGTTCGTAACTAGTATCTGCCTTGCAAAATTTCAACAAAAATTATCTAATCCAGGATAAACCTTTATGTCTGACCTTAGAGCCAATTGTATGGCAGATTATGGCAAAAACCCATGAACAATTATTTGGTAACCTATTCCAAAAGGCTCATTTTGCCTAAGTAGGGTTCTACAGTTCTTGATAATCAGGTATAGTCATAACAGTATTATCAGCGATCTCTTGAATTAGTCTTGTAGTTCCTCGCAGTTAATCAGCAATCTGACTGTTTTTTGTTCTGTTTTGTTTGTTTGTTTCTTTTTTCTTCCCAGGTTTAGTATATTTGGGTTAATACTTAATTTTGTGCTTTAACATAACAAACATAATCCATTGATCTTGTTGAGTATTCTTTCAGGTTGAAAATAAATTCAGAGCTCTGCTATTTTTCTGGTAAATGGCCACTCAGAGTTGTCATTAGTTTTAAAACAGGCAGACAGGGAAAAAACAAACAAATAGCAAAAACAACCCCAACTCTCACACCTGAATGTTTCAGAGACAATTTTAAAATTAAGAATAAATGTGATGGACTTTCACAGTTTTCATGTAAGAGTAATTTATTGTTCTTGTCACCAAAGAGGTGATAGAATGACCGTGCTTTTGTTCTATAATTCTTGAAATACAGAATTTATTAATATCTTCAGACAGTAGTAAAGTATACCTCCACATACATAAGGCATACACATGCATATGAAAGTTGGATGGAGGCTCTGTGTTGATGGCACGAGCCAGGGGATGGACATCAGAAGAAACGGCACTAACAATGACATAGCGTTGCTGCTTTTCATCACAAAACATGAACTGACATTGATTCTTTAAGTCCTGTGAGGAAGAATTTTTAAGAAAAGGTATATTTCCCTGAAAGAATTCTTAAAATTTTTGTTTTACTTTACAGGGAAACTGGTGACTTGGCATGAGCTTTCAATGTGAAAAGTAGTCTTGTGAATCATCTACATTGATTGAGGAAAGTACTCCCTAGACTTTTGTCCAGCATCATTCAGTGTCTTGATAAACACTGCTCTTGAAACCACTGTGGCTGTGATTTTAATGGTTAGAATATTTTAGTAATGTTTATTGAATTTCAGCATCCAGAATGATGACGGAGGCAGTTTGTCACATTATTAATGTTAGTGGTCCAGAGCTCTTCAGAAGGATGCAGCGCACATAACGCTCTGCCTATGCAGAAGTCATTGCTTAAAAATACGAGCAGCTTAACTCATCCAGTTCTTGTGGTGCAAAGTAAATCTAATAAAAGCATTTTATTCTGCTTGAGACATAGCTAGTGTGGACAGGAAATCGTTTTCATCATTTTACACAGTGTAACTGAGCCACGTGTTGGAAATAAATATGTGATTTATACAGGCACAATTTCTTATTATGTCTTAATGAGTAACATTAAATATATTACTATGACTCGGGGCTTGACACACGCTATAAAGGCTATGTATGATGCCAAACAACCAATTATCTCAGTGCATTATTTCTTGAAAGCCTTGACATGGGTAAGGTCACTATACATTTTTAATGGTAGCGTGATGCTAGGTTATAAAAAGATAATACAAATAACAATACTTTGTTAGATCTTCCTGCTGTGTGATGTATAATCAGGTGCGCTGACTTAAGAGAACACTAATGAGGATTTAAAGACCCAGCAGGAGCACATTTAATAGTCACACACGGTTCTGTCAAATGCTTTTGCACGGGGCATCTCTGATGGAAGGTGGAGTTTAACAGTAGGTAGGAATGCTTGGTTTTATTGTATAGCTTGGTGTAATACTTCTGTATATTTCAGTGAGAATAACAATAACTTGCAACCTTTTGGTGCTTTGCCAGGCATTATTGTTTGGCTGTGATTTTTACTATTCATGAAATTGGCTGTGAATGGTGCTACACATGGACTCTGTTGCTGCATTTTCAGCCATCGAGTAGTGACTGAGGGGGAAAAAAAAGAAAGAGGGCTCTGAAAGTATTTTTTGAAGTCCATGCTGAGCTGTAGCTGCCATGTGCTGGCCCTCTCATTTACCTCTGGAATAAGTCACAGGGAGTGAAACACTGCAGAAGAATAGGCAGTGACCTACCTACCTTAAGGTCCCTTTTTGTCAGAGATCTGTACCAGGTACGTGGCAGAAGAATATCAATTCATTCTTGAGTGTGGGGCTTGAGACTGAAATCTCGTGGTTTAGAGCTGGTGTAACTTTTGTGGGTTTGGCATGTTTTGTACGCAAAGACATAGGAATATACACGTGGCTGTGCTCTGTTAAAGCAAAGGACTGTCTACCTTCCTCTACACTATCAGGCAGCAACAGATGGATGCTTAGGGAAAGCATGTAGCAAGGTTGTGTGTGAGTGATGGTTTTGCTCTGGTACATCTTCCAAGTTTGCAAAATATCGAGGGCACAAGTACTTCCATAGCCAGAGGTTGTATCTGTATTTTTGTGCTTTATAGCTCTTGATAAATAAATCTGTAGAAAAGTCCAGTTGATTTTCAGCTCATCGGACAAGCGAACTTGTCAGGAGACCAGCTTCTCCAAGTGGGAGTCATGGCTTCCAGTGCAAACCCCATGGATTCCAGTGCAAAAAGGCAGCATATAGCAGGAGGTGGAAGCAGAGACAGGCTACAAAGGATGAACACACAAGTATCGTGCAAGCAGACAAGGATGGTGTTAAGAAAGCCAAAGCTCAGCTGGGGTTCAGACTTGCAGGAAATATCAAAGACAATAGCAAGAGATTCTGTCATGACATCAGCAGTAAAAGGCTGGACAAGGAAATTGTGGGTCAGTAGCTGAATGGGGTTGGATGACTTCTAGACAGCAAACACTGTCTGAGGTACTCCATTGCCTTCTCTACCTCAGCTTTCACCTGATGTGGCCTTCTCACAGACTTCTGTTCTTACACACAAGGTTCTCAAGGAGCAGAACCACCTGTCATGAACGAGGAACAAGTGCCAGGGATTAACTGAGAAGGCGCAAGCCCATGGGACTTACCAGCCTGCATCCACAGGTGCTGAGAAAGCCGGCCAATGTCCTTGTGGTGCCCTTCTCTACTGTACTTTAAAGATGCTGAAGACCATAGGAGTTCCCTGATAACTAGAAGAAAGCAAATGGTGCATTCTTTATGGAAGTCCAGAAGGGTGATCTGGAGCACTACAGGCCAGCAAACTGCCCTTTGTTCCATGGAAAAAGTCACAGAGTGAGCCCTCTGGGCACTATGAAGAAGGGTAAGGTGGCTGGGAACAGTCAGCATGGTTTCATGGAGGATAAAGCATGTCTGACCCACCTGATTGCCATCTGCAGTGTAAAGTGACTGCAATAATGTTTGGGGGGAGAGAAAACACTGTTCACCACAGTTTCTGCAAAGCTTTCAACAGTGTCTTCCAACAATGTTCTTGCGGTTTAGTTACAGTTATTAAAGGCTGGATGGACAAAGACTGGCAGGATGTGTGGGTTCCAGGGGGTCTTGGTCAGTTCATAGCCATGTGTTGTGGGAGAATGAGAGGCAATGTATGGAAAATGGGAGATTTAGTCTGAGTGTGAGGAAAACTTTCCCCCCGACCTTGCCACGAGGTCTGTCTCTCAGTTGAGCAGGTTACCCAGAAATTTCCTGCCATCTCCATCTGTTGAGGTTAAGTCCTGACTGGACATAACCCTGAGCAACTCAATCTGACACCTGAGCTATACCTGCTTTGAGTAGGAGGTTGGACTGGAGACCTTCTGAGGTGCCTTCCCACCTGAATTGTCCTGGGATCATAAGAAAAAAGCGTTTACTATAGTATTCATTGTTTCTGAATATTTCCAGGGTTGCATGATGTTTCATGCTGCAAAATGATATGGCAGAATTATTTATTTATCCCGTCTTTCCCCTAGACGTGCACTCATATATTTTGTTTATAACCTTAAATTTAATATATAAGCCCAGTTTGGCTGCATATAGCAAATTTGATAGCATCTTTAAATTTCAGAGATTATAATGGAAGTTCAAAGTGTCTGTTAATGTAGTGCTGTATGTGCTGCTCAAATATCTCTTTTTTTCTGATGTTTTTATGTCATTTTTATGGTTATATCCATAGTTACTTAAAGTACTCTTTAATCCTGAAGTTATGCATTTATTTTAATTATTTGCAGTAATTTTGTTCCTGTGCACTGTGGTTTTGGGGTTTTTTTTGGTTTTTTTTTTTAAACAAGTTTGAGGAAATACAACTTCTCTGAGAGTCAAATGTTGCCAACATGCATTTCCCACAGAAACTTGTTAATTAGAAATTCTTAACACTTACTTAGAATTGCCTTTAAAGTGGACCCTAGTTCCACAGTAATTTATTGCTCGTTGAATCTAATTTGACAGGTTTGTACGTAAGCGTTTTGGTCATCCTGTCTCTGGTAAGAAAACACCTCATGTGAGCAATCAGGTATCAGCTTCTGTCTAGAAGTTGACAGGAGCAGTTCTGAGAGTGATTTTAGACTTTTTTTCTTTTTCTTCTTCCATGCATTTGATAGATACGTACAACTTTTCTTTCATGAATTGAGGTGCTTTATAATTAATTCACTAAGTGAAAAAAAATCAGAGTGTCGTTCCCCCCCACCCCCCTTTTTTTTTTTTGACATGTGCCAAGGGCTACTCACCAGCTTTAATATTTTCCCAGGAGTTTGCACTGGAGCCTGTGGGGAGCAGGAAACCTCAAACTGATGTTAAATAGAACAGAGATCGGGTTGCGACAGGATGTTAAACATTTGCAATTTGGGAGTTTCATCAGCCCATACAGCTTTTCTTTTGAAATGTCGGAATAAGCAGTTTGTTTGCTCCGCGGTGAGAAGCGTGTAAGGCAATTACCCTTCCTCCGTGAGCATGTAAGGTGCTGTGCATAAAGGGGAGGGAAGAGGTGATGGAGTAACGCTTGGCTTCTGGCAAATAGGCTGACTTTTTCGTCTGAGCATGCAATCATTCAGCTTTTATTTAATTATTCCTTTGTTATTTTGGCGTGTGCGTGAATCAAAGGATTTTGACATGCGGTTTTGCAAACACGGGCGCTCAGGCTCTGGAGCTGCTGGGGCGAAGGTTGCGATCACAGCTCCTCCAAGCAGCTGGAGTTGGGCCATTGAAAGAACATTTTTGGATTCATCGCTTACTGCCTGTCGCGACTTTCTGGGCTTCCTAGTTCAAGAAGGACAGGGAACTGCTAGAGAGGGTACAGCAGATGGCCTCAAAGATTAAGAGCCTGGAGCATCTCTTTTATGAGGAGAGGTTGAGGGACTCTTTTTAGTCTGGGGAAGAGAAGCCTGAGGGAGGATCTGAACACCACCTATAAATACTTAAAGGGTGGGTGTTAAGAGGAAGGGGCAAGTCTTTTTTCAGTGGTGCCCGGTGGCAGAACAAGAGGAAATGGGCACAAACTTGAACATAGGAGGTTCCATCTAAACATGAGGAGGAACTTCTTCACATTGAGGGTGGCAGGGCACTGGAACAGGCTGCACAGAGAGGTGGTGGAGTCTCCGTCTCTGGAGATACTCAAAACCCGCCTGGACAAGTTTCTGTGCAACTTCTGTAAGTTTCTGTAGGTGGAGCTGCTTTGTCAGGGCGGGTGGAGAAGATGATCTCTAGAGGTCCCTTCCAACCCCATATAATTCTGTAACTTTGTAGGTGAACAGTGTCAGATGGTTTCTGAGACCATGTGAGAACTGGCTGCGCTCCTTTGCAGGTGTGTCCTGCAATACTTGGTTTTGGAGAGTGCAGCTGCACACAAGCATGTTCTCCTCCTCGTCCTCCTTGTCTCGAGGCTGCAGTGAATTTGCTCTTGTCCATGTAGCTGGCAGCACAACAAGCTGAGTTGGAAAGGAGCAAATGACACCTGGGAACAAGGGGTTCTCTTATGGACGCCATATAGTGCTCTGTCTTCAGTAGTGGAGGGGGGGGAAAAAATAAAAAAGCAACACACAAAAGTTTTTAAAAACTGCTTGTGAACAAAATAAATCTCAAAAAATCCCCACTCCTGAATTTCAAAATTTTAGTGGTTACATTTTTTAACCCAAAGGGGAAAAGCTGGCTTATCCTGGCTCCCTTCTAGATCTGCCTGTGTGTTGGAGGTCTCAGGTAGGCGAGAGACAGTTTTGCTGGTGAAGAGCAGTATCAGCTGCTTAATATTTCTGTGGCCGAGCTGACAGAAGGTAGGGAGGCGTATTTAATGATGGCATTACCTTATGATGCTCTTACTCAAAGGGTGTAGTTTGTAATGTCTGTGATTTGTAAGAAGTCAGCTTTTGCCACTGACAATCACTTTATCACTATATTTTATCCTAGGGGAGGGAACAGGGCGCTTGAAGGAGCAACAGTTTTCTCCCTGAGCTGAAGGGTTGGGGATGATCTGCTGATCAGTTGTGCCTCCACCGAGGCATACAATATTGTTGGTAGCGTGTTTGCTCCCTTTGAAACCCATGATGGAATTTATGGAGGAAGCGATGATGTCCAGGCCAATGAAACCTCCCAAGCTGTTGTTCCACTGCTCCCTCTGGGGCTTTGCAATCGTGGAACTGAAGGTGGTGTCACTTTGAGGAGGTGATGGTCCTTTTGGTCTGCAGGGAGTGATTGAGTCTAGTGGAAACTGTAGGGTAGCATCTTGTCATCTTGGCAAACAGCAGCTGTGTTTGGCCATTTGGCCTGCTACGTGACATCTCAGAAAATAATTTTGGACTAAACTGTGGCTACTGCTACATGCTAAACCTTCCCTTTATTCTCCAGCGTGCATGGTCCGTGTTGTATCTGTCTTCATGAAAGCAGACTTTGCATGCTGACGGGTGGGGACAAAGTGTGCCAGCCAGCTCCCCATGCTTTCAGCAGCTTATTTTCCTACCAGAGCAGGTGAGGGCAGAATTCACAGCAAAATTCCAGTCACTGTGTATAAGGCAATGCCATTCCATGCTGGTTTGCTCAGCAAATGCAAAACAGTCACAATTTAGACAATTAACAGATAGAGGAGAATTTTATCATATGGCAGAATTATTCCCCTGACACTCTGTTGATGTCACATACTCCTCCTGGCACCAGAAATTAATTAAAAACATGTTGTGACTTGAGACTTGGTTTTAGATTAGCTAAACTTTGATTTTAGTTCTCGGTAAAGGCAAAAGACAGTGGACCTCTTAAACGAAAACCTGGCCATAAATTTATCTTCCCAGCTGTTCATGTAATTTCTTTTCTCAAGTTTAATAATTGAGTCAACAACCCACCTACAAATAAAGGTAACCTTTTAGTAGTATATGTTTTAGTAAATTTGATCAATGTAATATTGGTAGGATGATGACAATTCTTTTCTATTTCCTGTTGCAATTTGGGGGTGGGGTATGTTTGTTTTTAACTTTGGCCCTATTATTCTTTTTATTCTTCAGATTTTTCTCCAAACTGGAGGACAATAGATACAAGATAACAGAAAACTCCTTTGGAAGTTAAGTAGGGTTTTTTTTTAAAACCACTTGACTTGTAACTGTGTCAAGGAAAAGTGGTGATCTAGGTCAGTTACTGGCTGTTTGGGTTTCCAACCCCATATCATTCTGTGGTTCTTTGTGAAAAAATAATGAATTTCGACTTGATAGCAGTCTTCACGACTTGTCTGTGCTTTAAAAACCCAAAGGAAACCGTCAGGAGTTTGACTATTATACATCATGAAGTGTTATGAAAAGTTTGGGTGTTTTATCTTTACACTAGAATTAATCAGGAAATGCTATGCATGCTTTTGCCAAACTTTCCCTTTCTTAAGCATATGTCTCTCTTAAATGATGGCTCTTATTTTGGCTTTCTCTTACTTTTGTTTGAGGGGTGGATTTTTTTTGTTAAGCAGGTCTTTTAAGTGTAAGATAAAGAAAATCCACAAATACTTCATGAATCCATTTGTATTCACAAAAATTTTATCAAATACCCTGTAACTGTTGTGTTAGAAGGAAAACAAGGGAGCCATTAGTGTTGATAAAAGTTAAATGTATGGGTCTGGTGTAATTACTGTTACTTTTAACATACTGTGTCTGAATTATATACTGTAGGAATGACTGGTAGCTCATTGTAGAGGCAGCTAAAAGTGGCAAGAGAGCAGAACTGATGTAAAGTGATTTTAAGCAGTCCAAGCTGACAAGGTTGCCTGCTGAGTCTGGGAGACAGCAGATTGGCCTCTAGTTGCCAATGCACTTGATGCTCTGCTGTCACCTGGAAGCTGACCACATCTCTTGGGTTCTATGTATATTTGGTAAAACTGATTCTAACCCAAACAAACCACAAAAGACGTAAGAAGCAAAACACGAGAACTTGAGTCTCTTCACTGACTGTTGTCTGGGCTTGAACAGTATAGATTGAAAAATATACAGCAAATTAAAACATAGCAGTATCTTTAGAGATTTGGCTACAGAACAACTTTTGGAAACCTGCTGTCTGCAAAATTAGTTGGTGGTTGTTTTTTTTTCCTGAAGGATCTCGGCACTGGAATAGAAATACAAGAAGCTTGTGTTGCATGTGTACATCTTAGCAGTGGTAGCAGCAGGGTACAGCCAGACGTGGTCTGGTATATTGGATGAGGATCTCAGCAACAAACTGAAGGCCAACATTGCACGTGCTTCTTGGACATTGACAGTATCAAGTCACAGCTGCTGTGGAGGTCCGGGCTCTACCTGGCATGCCTGGCTTGTAGTAAGAGACTGCACTCAGGGACCTTCCTGGAAAGCTAAGAGCTATGATGCCTTCATGATCACTGGATGCCATGCAGATGTGTGTCCATGATACATACTCCTATAGGTGGACTGCCTTCCTTCCCCAGCCTGCAATGGTACAAGGTGATGTATGGAATTCCATGCACTGTGTTTAGGTTTGCCCTGAGCTCTATTCAGGGCTAACAAGCAGATGCAGTATGTAGATCTGTGAGAAATAACCAGCCTTGTTGTTAGCTTAATTATTTTTCACACTCACGTGCTGAGCTACTGTCCTAGCATATTTCCAGAAATCCATTGCTGTAGTGTTTTAAACTTTTGTTTTTCAGATAGGACGTAAACTGCAGCTTGTATGTCTGTATTCACCCAGGCTTCTGCAAAGCTCTGCATTCTCTTCACACTAAATTCCATTTTGAATTGGAACGAACTCAAATGAACCCCACCCTGTTTCACATGAAAACAGTATGAAGTTTAAGGCTTCACTCCACTCCTTTTTTTTTCTTAAGAAATTGTTTTGATTTTCCTTGAAGCATCAAAAAATGCAAGTGACTGAAAATTCAAGTTCCGAGTAAAATGCAGTGCTACCAGAATCTTTGCTTTCGTTATGAACATTTCGCATTGCTATAGACATAATTACATATGATGAAGATCTTATGGCAAGCCATGGGCTGTTAACCCTGATTCCCTGGCAGAACTCCCAGTTGAGTGATAATCTTCTAGCTACATAAATTTACTTTTATTTTCTATGTGATAGTTGTTTCCTTCACTTATTGGAGTGAACTGCTCTTATACATACTGTGGCAATGTTAACTGGTATGCTTCACCCTAGAGACAACCACATTTAAGTGACTAACAAACCTCCTGGTACAGTATATTAAGGACTTCTTTGGAAATTAATGTCTTCAGGAGTCTGAGGTAGTAGTAGACAACTGAGTGACTCTTGTGAGAATTTGGAAAGAAGACATTTTTCTTGGTTTCCTCTCCCTTTGGAACTAGTTATATTTGGGAAGAGATGGTAATCTTTCATTCTTCTATTATCCCTTGAAACAAAAAGGAAAAAACAATTTCAAACTTTGGAAATCTTATGTAGTCATATCCTTAGAAGGATCTGTCATATCTTCATGAGCTTTGTCTGGAGTGGACAAAGTGGTCTTCAGACTTTTGCCCTGAGGTGTTAATGCTGCCTGATGCTTTGACTAGTGGATAACTTCAATATAGTAATGTAAGTAACAAGAATCGTATGAATTTAGGTGTTCACATTCAGAAAAATCAACGAGGTAACCTTATTGCTACGGCGTACGTAGGCTACTTTGTGATTAGTTCAGTGGTGTTTCTAAGATATCTGTGGAAAAAAAACCCAAACAAACAAATAACAACTTACAAAATCATGTTTCTGAGCTATCAAGAAAACTGTTTTCACAAGAATGACTCAAGATTTTGGAACCATAAAATGATGATAATATGATGAATTAAGAAATTGCTGCATGAGCAGAAAACTTGTGTAAAAATAACTAGAAGATGAGTCAGGGAAAGTTACAAGCCAAAGCTTTGAGATGGAAGGGCTGCTTAAGGCTGTTCTTGGCTCTTCGCTATTCAAACATAACCCCTTTAAACTTGAAACTTTTTACTAGAGCTTGAACATTGAATTTGAGACTGCTCTTCCCCCAACTTGATAATTCATATCTTAAAAATGAAAGCATGTCGTGTTAGTTCAGTTTGTACAGAAAAGTAAAGGAAGAGTTGGAATCAAGTTGGGCCTGGGAAGAAGGGAGGGGTAGAAGAGGTGGTTTAGTTTTTGTCTTAGTTTCTCACCATCCAATTCTATTTTAATTGGCAATGAATTAAATTAATTTTCTCTAAATCAAGTCTGTTTTGCCCTTGATGGTACCTCCTAAGTGATCTCCCTGTCTTTATCTAAGCTCTTCAGCTTTTCCATCTTATTTTCTTCCCCTGTCCTGTTGAGGAGGAGCAGTGTGAGAGTGGCTGAGTGGGCATCTGGCAGCCAGTTAGTATCAACCCCCCAGAGCTACAAAGCATTGATTTGTCAGCTGAACATTTTTGGGGTCTCATGGAAAAGTTCTGATCTGTCAGTGGCTTTGTCTTGACAGTGTGCAGTTCTTCAGCATGATTAAGTAAGCCCATTACCTTAATTAGTGACAGCAGTAACTAATATCACCCACCTTGCTTCTGTATATCTCTTGCGCTCATGAGATGAAATGAAGGAGGGGACTATCTTGCCACATGAATATAAGTGTTTGTTGACCCTTGCAGGAAAGGTGAGATCTGGGTTTTGGGTACTCTGAAGCCTGAGCTCACCACTTTCCCCCTGGGGTTTCATGGGCTTGTGTCCATCATAGTCTGGCCAGGTCTGGGAGAGAATCTTGTTGTTTCTGATGCTTTAGTGCTAGCAGCTAGGTGTACAGTAGGAGAGACAAGAACTGCGTGGGATGGGCATGTGTGGTTTTTGTCAGCTTGTGCTTAGAAGAAATTATGGAGGAGGTTTAGAGGTGTCTTCATAGGTGTCTCAGGACAGGAGGTTGGTTGTGGCACCAGCTCCCCTGCTGTTCTTAAAAGTTTAAAGCATGATTCTGTTACGTATGGCTTGGCCTAATTGAAAACTTGGCTACAGAACCATGACCCTATGCATGGATGGAGCCAAATTTCATAATAGTGTAACTCATAATTAAATAAACACTATAGGATGCTGGAGGGTTTTGTTACCGACGTGAAAGAGAGTTTCTGTTTTGTTTTCTCTTCCTCTAGAGTAGCTGAAGATAATTGGATTAAAACTTGAAACATCCACGTGAAGAAGATGCCAGTTGTAGTTGCAGCAGTGCTGTACTGAAAGTGCTGGCCTTTTAGAAGGTGGGAGTCTTGTTGTTAGACTGATTGCCCTAGCTTCTCAGAAGAAGAGCTTGTAAGCCCGAAGGCTTATCCATCTTCTGTAACAACTGCTCTAATCGCAGTTGCCCATACGGACCTGGGTATGATTTGTGTTTTTAATTAATCTTTCAAGGGAATAAATGTCAAAAAGTGATTAGTGAAAGCCTCCAATGGATGGCACCGAGAAAGAGAGGTTGATCGCTTTTAGGATGAGTTAGTTTATTGATCCAAGAGAACAGATGTTTTGGTAAGGTCACACAGTGTTTGGCTTGATTATACACCCAGTTTAGGAAATATGCCTGCTATGTTTTACTTAAGAGGGTGACTGGAGTCCACCTAGTGAGGTGGGGTGGGAGGCAGGAGAATAGATAGGGAAGGGCTGTCACAAATTCAGGTCACCTCCACCTGGGCAACAGTGGGAACTGTAGGTTAGCTACCACAGTCAATGAAGAGAGTAGAGTGAGCAACGAGATGACTGTGGGCTGAAAAATGCATTGACTCCATACATCACATCAGCAGTCTCTGCTGGTGGGTCTCCTGAGTGTTATCAATTAATGCGGGGCTCGGGAGCAGCCTGGCCTCACTCAGGTGTGGATGCTCCATCTGCCTGACCGACCGGAGAAGCTCCCGGGGGAACTTGATTCACACTCCCAGCCACTGTGGGGATAAGTCCAAGCCCTTTTGCTGTAGATGACTGCCCACCGTATGCAAATTTCGGCAATTACATCCTATTTGCTGAATGGCTGTGAACATACTGTAGTGCAAATGCTGGTTGTGGCAGGAGAGCACAGTTGGGAAAGATCAGCTCTCTGAGCAACGGTTGGGCTACACATGTCATCCATATGTGTAGCACATGGACAGGATCTTCTTGGCTATTGCCAGGCGGTGCCGTCCCACCCAGGATATGTCACGCAAGGTCTCAGGTCTCTGCAGTTACAAATGCAGAAGGGATCAAATAGTTTGGAAAGAATCTACTTCTGTGATTATTGCTAATCTGAATTTATAAATTACTTGGAAGCCAGAGCTATTCACTGCATTCACTTCTTCAGGCCAGAGCGCTGCTTTTAAGAAATAGGATTTTAGAGAACAAAAGGGGAAGTGAGCACTACGAAAATTTAGTTAAATGTAAATGTGTTAAATGGTACATGAACTAGTCAGGTTTTCATGATTTATCAGTTTTGAACTTCAAAGGCTCTGGTTAGCTTGCATTTTTAAAACTAATGAGTTTATCACAGCCGGTGGGGAAAAATGGCTCAAGTATATCAGCTGTAAATTGGTACAAAGCACTAAAAGGGACATTAGCCTCTAATCAGATTCTAACAGTTCATTAAACCTGCCTTTCCTTGGTGGCGCTTTGTCTTCCCCCCTCCTCCTGCCCGCACCTCCTGCGCAAGCCAGCCTCGTCCCTTCGTTCAGGCGGGTAAGACCTCCTCAGGGACACGGAGCGATATCAGCTCATCCTTCTTTGTCTACCAGCTAAACAGCCCAAGGGATGCTTGATGATGGTATGTTCCTGATCTTGCTGTAAAACTCAACTGTGCTGCCCATAAATCAAGAAGGCAGAGGGACTGCTCTGCTTGCGGAATAGGCAAAGGGAGGGGAGGGGGGCACTGCAGGAATGCCAGGCCTGGCTCTTCCTCTCGTTCTACCCTAAACCACGTCCAAACCGCTGGAGCTCAGTCTGACTCCCATCATCCGCTTCTGATGAGTCAACAGTGCACCGCCTTTGCTGGGAAGAGGGATGTAAAGCCTTAGAACCCTTTCAGCCAGCTGTTTTGTGGCATCAGAGTCCCTTCCTGCTCTTTCCCCACCTCGTGCCTCAAACACTGAATAAAGATCAAGGTGCACAAAATAAACTGCTGAGAAGATATAGGAAGACCATTTGTATTTTTTTAAATTCTTCCTGTTGTGTCAAGCTTAAAATACAGTAGATACACAGTGGTAGCATCGTGTGGACTGGGACACCTCAACAGCCTGACTGCTTGATCTGAAATTTTTATACCTTAAGCATTTAGAGCATTTTGTTGAACTGTCTCAACCTACTTTTAAGGAAGGGAAAAAAAAAAAAAAAAAAGATTGCAATTTGTTTATCTGCTTTACCATCAAGTTCCTGCCTCCCCTATGTACCAAACCGCAGCTCTGTGTGCTGAACATGGGTTTCAAAGGGAGGGCGACGGTCATTTGCTGTGCCTGTGGCACCGTGTTGGAGCATGGGCGTAGCTGTTTCCCAGCTTTTCAGCATGTTATTTAAACTGCAGTAAAAGGGAATGTACAAAAATAAACAGTTGCTGCAGTATTTATATCCCTGAAAATGAAGATCTTGGAACGAGGTGCATTAATTGGAAAAGAGCAAATGTCTAAAGTAATTTTTTTTAAATGTATTTTGGAAGCCCCATTGGGACAGACCATTTCTCTTAAAATTCCTTGATAACAAACCGGGCTATGAACATACTCCTTATGAATAACCAGCACCACGCAGTAGTGAACAGATCTGCTGCCTGTGAAATACAGGGAAAGCGTGGGTTGGTTTTTTTCCCATTACAGTGAAGTTATTGAGGACTACGAGGTAACGGATAGAGTGGAGGTGAGTTNCTGAGCAAATCTGCTGCCCGTGAAATACAGGGAAAGTTTGGGTTGTTTTTTTTTCCCACTACAGTGAGGTTATTGACTACTACGAGGTAACGGATAGAGTGGAGGTGAGTTTCGAGTCTCGAAGTGCTGCCTTCCAGACAGGGCTGCAGACAAGTAAGTGACTGTGAATGAGTCACTTATAAGCAATATGTGCTGTAGTTTCACTATTTGAAAAAAAAAATAAAATAAATAGCTGTGACGTCTTCGTATTTCGCTGTACTGCTGACCAAGTTGTCTGGATTTGTAAGGTCAGATTCTTGCTTGGGGGATAAAATGTCTTTTATTCTCTCCATGTTGCCTAAACTAAATGGCAGCTGAAGGGGCTAGCTTTCAAATACCAGCCTTGAGCCTTGGCTGGAATAGAAAATCGACTGAGATTGAAGTAGCATTTAAACTGAAGGCGCAAGAGGTTGTTTTGCATCTCTACATCAGCTGCTCGGGCAACAGCAGGATGAGACACTCGGAGCAGGGATGTTGATTCAGGGAAGCACAGTTCTGCACATCTCACTTCAAATCGGAGCTCTCGGCATATATTGCCCATTACTACAAGGACAATGTATGTTTTTAGCATGCTTTTACTTCTGTTGTGTCAGAGCTGAGTGCATGGAGATTTTCATTGAGAAATCCCACATTAAAAGACCGAGTTTGAAGGGACCTCTGGAGGTCATCACGTCCAACACCTCTACTTGAGCAGGGTCATCTAGCTCACACTGGACCATGCCTGGACAGTTTTTGAGTGTCTTTAAGGATGGAGAGTTCACAACCCCTCTGGGGCAACCTGTTAGTCTGAAGTTTCATATAGGTACCTACTCTACTGAAAACAAAGGCTGATAACTTTACATGGTAATGAATGACACAAAATTTGAGGAGTTGTTGATGTGTGTTAATTTATAGAGTGTGTGTGTGTATACAGGCCTTCACTGTAACTTCTCTGAATTCAAGTATATGCTTTTTCTAGGTAATATGGAAGTACTAATGTTTTGATTGAATATACCTAAGTATGCTGCCAAAAACCTGAAGCTATTTGACAACAATGCTCTTCTTTCCAGTTCCAAAGCAAGGCGTTTATATACGTGCACCTGTGTGATTAATTTCTAATTAATAGTAATTGGAGATGATTTTCTCTTGTTGCTTACAAAGACTTAGTTCTCTTTTAAGGATGAGTGAAAGTACAATTTACTGTTTTAATAAAAGTAGTAACTTGGTAGCTAGTCCTTGAAATTAATAGTATGTCTTTGTTAACTTTACTTCTGCTAAAAGAAACTTATTTCTACAGTGTCATAGAACTAAACCAGTGAATTAAGCCAAGTGTTTTTCATCATTTTTTTTTTTTTTTATTAACCTTTTCCTTTTTTGCCTTAGGATATCAGCGCCTTTGAGAACAGAATGTTAATGCTTGATGGGATGCCGGCAGTCAGAGTCAAAACAGAGCTGCTGGAATCCGAGCAAGGGGTAAGCAGAGGTCTCTGTGTGGCCTCACTCTATGACGTGCTGGTGACCTTTCCCAAGCTTCTCTGTGGTTAGCTGTCCCTCTTGTTATATTGTCGCTTTCTTTTCTATGTTTTTCTCATTTCTCCCATTTTGGAACTCATTTTCATAGGAGATGTGGCGCTGAGTGTCTAGTCTCATCTGCTTGGGACCACAAAACAAAGCTCAGCGGAAGACTTAGGAAAATTATCTGGGATAGCTGAGGTGGTGTTGATGTATCTTATGATTATAACAAAAGGTGTGGTTTAAGAAAAACAGGGAAGAATAATACATTACAGTACAGAAGCCAAGTTCATATGTCCTAGAAGTCCTTTGCTATGCTGCCTTTCTGCGTTATTTGCCTTACTGTGATTGTGTTGTCCTTTATGTGCTTGTCTTACTCCTCTTTGGGCAGGCCTGCTGTCTTTTTGGTGGAATGTGCTTGTTTATCTTTATGGTAAGAGGGCTAGAAGCTTTGGATAGTTAAAGCTGGTATTGCATCAACTTCTGAAAACAGGACAGGGATCGTGAGTTAGGAGTTTGAACTTTTTGCAGAGCAAGGGTTTGGCATTGGAGTGGTAGACTTTAGGAGAATGGAAGATTTCATTTTTGGACGTATTAATGGTATTTTCTTACATACATGGTAGTAGTCACATAGGAGATTGTAGATTGTTATTAGGGCATCTGTATTTAATGGATACTGTCTTATCATGGATCATTATTTCCTTGTGTGCATCTTTCACCATCCCAAAGAATCCAAGCCACCTCACTGCTCTTCAAGAACCAGAGAGCCTAGTGGAAGCAGTAATGCTATTGCCATGTAGGGATGGCTTTTACCTCCTTCTGTTAATTGACTTTGTTTCCTTCCTGCTATTTTCTCAATTATTTAACTGAGATTTTAAATTATATGGAAGAGAGGGAATTAACTTTCAGGTTGGCTTAACTTGAAAGACTTGCAAGGAGTTATCAGTTATTCACGATGTTTTTGAGGCTTTAAGTCTGAGAGGAAAAAAACCCGAACCTTGCTGTTTAACGGAGTTCTTGTTCATCTCTCTGCCTTCTTGAGAGCAGGTAGAAAATACTCTAATGTGGCGTAGTTTGAGGGAACGTAACAGTTGGCCTATTGTATGAGCCATGATGATGAAAAGACAGATCCATTAGAGGTAATTTTTAATACACTATGTGGTTGCTTTGTATTACATCTTTGTATGTAGCATAAAACTTTTTCTATATTGTTCTGAAGACAAATGTTTTATTGGTGTTTGACTCTGTCTAGTTTAAAATAAATTCTATGTGTGATGCGTATTGCTGGGTCCTTTATGAAGAATACTTTTAGCAAAGCGTGATTTGATTCTGGAAGACCTATTTGGTGTCTTAGGAACTGGAAGGAAATGAACAATTTATATAGTTTTTTTAATTTCCTTAGGGTTTTTAATAACATTTTATGGACTTCTTTGTAAGCAGAAAATGATGTCATCTTTTTCTTTTCCAGTGACTGAGCTGTTGGACAGAGAGCTTGGTTTGATTTGGAATTTTATGTGCTTTGATACTAATTAAGTAGTGTCTGGTCAAGAGTCTCTGGCACCTTTATGACTCTTCATTAGGGAACAATCAATAAATACAAAATGAATTCTCCAGTTCACTAACAGAGGAGCTTGCCATTAGGATGGCAATTTTCCAGCAAACGGCTTAAACTCTAAAGAAAAAGGTGTTTGAAACAGATGTTTAGCATGTGCTTCAGAGACTGTTTTGAATATGTAGATATTGGTAGACATAACAGGGACAAGTGTTTGAAGGATGTGATTACTGAAAACAGCACGTGGAGCTGTTTGGGAAGATAAATATCATAGCTGGGAAGTATGGAGTGGGAATTAAAGTGTGATCCAAGTAGCATGAATTTGAAGTTGTGATGTCTGTCTGTTGTTATAGTGCCCAAAGTCCCTAGAGTTACACCTCCATATGCGTACGTGTGTAGAGGGAGATGTGATTTCTGCTTTGAAAATTTGCAAGCTGACACCATCTTTTAAGTTTTCTGAAGGTAGTGGCCAAAGCTTCATCACTTAGGATGCTGAACACCAGGCAAGACAAGGCAAACTTTTCCAAAACCTGTAGGAAGACAGCTGGGTTTTTCTGCTGTTCCTGCTTGTTACCTGCTGTTGGCTCTAGGTTTGCTGCAAGGGCAAAAGTGAGACATGGTTTAGGGGTTAGGAAAAGAAAGCTGCTTCTGTGGTTAGGGCTATCCCAAAGTCAGTTACATCAGTTGTGGAGCACTGAAAGCAACAGTCTGGAGCAGCAGTGGCCCCTGACCAGGGTGGCGAGTCTGAGTGATTAGACCAGAGGACATTGAGTTGCCGTGGATGAGCTGGGACAATACCATCTGGCCTTTTACCTGAGTCTGTCTACGGGACCACTTTGAATTGTCTCCTATTTAAGTCTAAGCTTCTGTTTCAAATAAAAATCTTCTTGATTTTCAAACAGTTTTTGGTAAAGAACCTCCCACATCTATGCTAGGAACTATCCATTCTTGTTGTGAAAGCATGCAGTTAATTTTTAATCTGAATTTATCTAGCATTGGCTTCCAGCCCTTTCCAATGGCAATGGAAGTATTTCCTTGTCGTGCTGTGTGACCATCTTGCTTAGCCCTTTTGGGGCCAGGCCATGCAATGTGTGGTGAAGTGATGGGGGTTGTTCCATCAGGTTGCCTTTGCAGCCTGGGAGGCTGCTACGTGTGATAACTAAGCAGCCCAGTCTTGGCAGGTCCTCCATGTTAATGGTGACGGGTGTTTACAAGGCAATTACTGCAAAACTGTATTGAAATGAAGATTAAATTAATTGTTGGTTCTAAGGATATGTGCATACTTCTTGTAGGGTTATTGAATGTTTTCCTGGATATGTCAACCAGAAAAGGTGTTTTCTCAGTAGTTGTGCCTTGATTAGTGGGCCTTTGTGGTTCATGAGACGTTTTCTCAGGGGGCCTTGGTGCCAGTGCTGAGTTACTGACAAAGAGCAGGGCCCAGAAGGAACCCCCATGATTCTCAGTTTGGCTCCAAGGCCACAAGGAGGTGAGTGAAATGCTTACAGCCCTGCTTCAAATGGGAATTGTTGTAATGGGGTTATGTGTACAATGCCGACTTGGTGGATGACTTCAGCAGATGACATTATCACCGCATTTGAGTCTGTTTTTACTCGAGAGTTTCAATTTATTTCATAATTTGGTGAGTTTAATGATTAAATAATATGTGTTTATCCTAGGACTTTATTAAAAGCTTTTTTTTTTTCCTTTTTTTTCCCTCCAAATTCACATGTCTCCTTACAGTTTGTGAACTAGTAACCTACCAACCTATTAACTTGAGCAGCACAAAATACTGCCACTTAGCAACTTTGGTAAAAGTAAACAATGGTCACTGCAGTAACTTGACAACATAGAAATAAAAAGTTCAGAAAGAAGTAATATTCCCCTTTCTTTTATACCTACTCCACGAAACTGGAAGCACGATAGAAAGAAAAAAGAAAATTTTAAACAAACAGCACCAGCTTTTAACCTTAAGGTGGTTCTTCACCTACTGTAAACTTATGCCACAAAAGGTGAAATAATCACCATCTGGCTCTGTGTGTTTCATCAGGAATTCATCTTCCCTGAGTTCCTCTGAGTAACCTGGTCTTCACCAGGTGTTACCGCTTGGCTACATGTGGTGGTGGTACAAATTACCCTTGATGCAGATGAGAACCAGGACAGAGCAAATAATTCAGCCAAGACTGGTGTTGTCTGTTATATTTGGATATCAAGCCAGGCAGTCAGTCCGTTATATTCACATGTTGCTTTTGGTTTTCCTATTGGAGTCCTTGGTCTTTTCGCAGGAGAGGTTAAGTGTAACATAAGGTTCTACTCTTCCATTTATACATGACTTCCAGGATCTTCAGCTTTCCTGTTAGGAGAGGTTTGTTTTGTTTCATGATTCATCTCTCTTGTGCTGTGTTAGGGTGCTCTGTGTCCAGACCTGGGCTGATACCTCTGAATTCAGTTTTTAAGAAGTATTCTTAAATAGCATCTCAGTCCTAATGCTGCAGAAGTTTTATATGTCTATTACCAAAGGCACGCCCCTGCTTCATTTATCACCGTATGCTAAAATAGTTACTGAGCTTCTTACTGAGAAAATACTCACCGAGCTGATGATGCTAAGGGTGGGATGACAAGAAGTAGTTAATCACTTTGAGGTTCTCTCATATGTCAAAGTGTGTACTCCTATACCAATTAGGACGGAGCTGCAGCTACTTCAAGGAACATCCTTATCATCTTCGAGAAGGTGTCAAACTTACAGGAAACTTTTACTTTCCTGAGATGACTCAGTACCTTAAAAGAATAATGTGAGGAAGGGTATCCATACCCAAATGACCACTGATGAGCTCACACCTGTGCGGAAGTATTTTGCAGATGCTGCAAAATTTAACGCGCGTGTGCAGAACATCTATTGGGTCATGCTAATGAGTGTGTAAACCTAGGTGGAGTTATGTATTAGGTAGGTGGAGTAATGACAATCGTTTGTGTATAAATAATGGGTGAATGTCTGTCCCCAGTAAGGTGTGCTAGATTTGTGGATTTCCACCTGGCACCCTATGTCGAATAAAGCAGTATCTTCTCTCTAAACTGCTTCTGGTTTTGAGAGCATTTGTTTCAGGCAACATATCTAAAGCAAGTGAAAGCGGATTTAAAATATGATACAGAAGAAGAAATGAGCTGGACTACACTTTCTTCGTTCAGTTGAGTTTTAGGGTAGCCCTGGAAGAACGAAACTATGAAGCTGTGGGAACTACTCTAGCTATAAAGCAACCCAGCCTCCAGCTGAGGCCAAAAGGCAATTGGAGCTGATGCCTGTGTTTCAGCTACACCCCAGGCACCAGCTACTTGAAGCCTGTGACTGGTGGAAAGGGGGCAGGACTCGGGAGCTACAGCTGGCATCGATGTGGCAAAGACAAACCTTTTCCAACACAGGTTTGAAAGGCGCTGAGTTCAAGTGAGATGGTGGTGAGAGAATGGGATTTAGGCAGCCCGTAAGGGAGACGTGTGTTATGAGATGTAGGTTACTGGGCAAATTTGGAACAAAGAAATACTCACAAGGGAAATTGATTTTCTCTTTGCTTTGGAAAAAGTTAAAACAGTTCTCTTTGTTTTATCATTGCCAGTTTGGAGTAGTTTAATGATTCTTAGAAGGCCATCAGTATTAGCAAGAACAGATGCTTATTTTTCCAGTGAACTACCGTTCTTAATTTTGCACAGGAGATTTAATACAGACTATTGTTTGAGACTTCAAGAAGACACAGTGCCTCTTTAATGACTTTATCAGAAGTGAAAAAAAGACATTACATAAAAGATATCACATTGCCCTTTAACAAGGCTTCGTTATTATCTCCCCTACTGTGAAACAGGAGCTAGCATTGCTAATAAATTGGTAGAATTACTTTAGAAATGTGAATTTGCTTATCATTTAATATCCTCCAGTGACCTACAGCTTTAGATCTTTTTGGTCTGCAGTGAAATCTTTGCATATCAGTAACCAGCTTCAGAGAAGGACGTGAAGAAGGTGGTCCCTCCCCATGTAGGTGAAGGTGGGGTACTCCAGGAGGAAAAAAAGATCTTTGCTCTTTAGCTGTGCCAAAAACTATTCTGAAAAAGTAATGCTCATCATTGTAAAAATGTACAGAGGCTGGATTAATTTAAATGATAATGCACACTGGGCAGTGAATTTGTTAGCTGATGACTACTATCAAGATGTTAGGATGAATAGTGTTGACTGCTTCAGTGTGAAGTCTTGAAGGTGTGCTGGTCATTGCAGGATGTGGCATGTCTGACTTATACATATGAAGTTACATTTCCTCAAGTATTTGGAGAGTTGGGCCATAAGCTTTTGTTAAAAGCAGCTGTGAATGTGGGACTTGTGTCCCATGATTCATCTTCAAATACAGAGAATAATGGGCCTCTAATTTTCATGAGCCTTTTTGTTTTCAAACCTGCAGTCTCACCCATTCCTGTGTCTGTGTTTTGCCCCCTTAAATCATTATTTGAAGATGATATATTTTGTTCTGAATTAATCTCCTAATTCTGCTTGATCCATCTCCATTCCCATGCCTTATCATGGCTGAATTGTGAAAAGAATGAGTAAAATGACAAAACCCATTAACAAGCCAATATTGTTCTCCATGTCTTTCTTTTCCAGTCAAATTATCTTGTTGTCTTGTGTCTGAAGAATACTATCCATTCTTTTTTTATTATATACTTAAACATGTTCTACCTTAGTCTGATTAATAATGACGGAAATCTGTTACATTTCAAAGATTTCCAGAAATACCTCTTGAAATTCCTTTGAGGATAGGCTCAATAGTAAAACTTGCTCCTTGACTATATTAGGAACTGTTTTATGTTGATACATCCAGTTTATGTACATATTCTTTGTATTATTCGAAGAAAAAGCACTTCTGGTATTTGCTATTTTAATTTATGAATTTCTGTTTCATTCAAATAATTCAATTATTTTTCTTTGTCCACATTACTTGCTGTTTAGCACAACTGATTTGGGAAAACAAATGGCTTGTGGACAATGCACATATATCAATCTCTTCTGCAAAGAAACTAACCCTTCTTAGTTTCTTTTGGCTATGTCTTGCAATAGATGATTCTTGAGGAGTGTTACAGAGGCATTAGAAACACAGCTGATTCTATTCATTAGTTGCTTCATAGTGCCATAAATACATGGCATACTTCAGAAGGGGATTAATGTCCGGTCCCAAAGATCAGTAAGGACATAATGCAAAGCCATGTGAGACAGACCTAAGGAAATACAGCTGTATTCCCCGAGCTCTGCTGAGGGAACCCTGAAAGGGTGTATCATTAGAAGGTAAGATACATCCATAGAAGTGTGCACCACAGCTACATCAGTTGGATTCGTTAAGCCAAGTGAAGCCCCACAAGCTGATAAATACTGTGGGTGCTGTTTCTTGCTAAGTGGAAGCTCACATGGAGAATAAAAGGTAGCCAGCTCCTACAACTGCTTTCAGCCCGGCGTTCCTGCTGTATCCATTGCCAGTGACTGAATCACATCGGGGAGAATTGGGTCAACCAATCACTGATCTGAGAAAACCCAGCCCAACAGGAGAAAGGTAGTGGCTGTATACATCTTGCAGTCCCACTGTTAAGAAATCATGGATATCTTCTATGGAGAGGGGAAGGTTGGGACGAAGATTGTGGGTACTGCTTTTACAAAGGTCTGTAGTTAGAGTTGGTTAATGATATCTGAAACTACATCCTGAGACACCTTTAATGTCTCTGGGTTCCAAACTGCCTACTTTGAGCATGTCTCCGTGCTGCTGCCTTGCCAAATACTGAGTATTTGCAGTGTTGCACATGTTCCTTGCTCCTTTTAAAGTCAGCTTTCTTATAGAAAAGAGAGTTAAGGAGGTTTTATGCCATGGTTGTTGGTGTGGTTTATTTCTTTGGGATTCTTTCCCCTCAGGGATCTGATACAAAAAGTGCAATAGAAAGGTAATAGATTTAAGACTAATAGGAAATGATAGCTTAAACAGCTCAGTCAGCACACTCACTGTCACACTTGCCAGGCAGTCTTTTTGCCAAGTTAGCCAAGTTTCCAGATAGAAAATGCAGGTGGGGTTGTAAGATAGATGATGCTGTCTGAAATTCTAAGAGAAGGATCCCATGTTCTCTGAGATTCAATTTAGTGGCTGATGTCTGCTATTGCTTTCCTTTCCTAGGCAGTTAAGTTGGTTGTTAAGAGAGCTCTTTAAGGAGTGTAGTCCTTACTCTGTTATCATTTGTTGTATGTATGGTAGGAACAGGGAGATTTTTTCAGTTGTGGGTGAGAACTTAATTGCACTAGGCACTGTGCAAATAAAGGGCGGTCCCTTGGATATCTTGGCATAATTGATCAGAAGTTGTGTGTAGACACTGCTTTAACGGGCATCTTCATATACTAATGATCGTGTGTATTAGGAATGTAGTAGCAAGTCTAAAAGGAGTGAAGCAGCGCAAGATTTCTGTTCCAAACAGCTCGTGTTTAGCCAAGAAGGCCATGCCAGAAAGAGGTTTCCCATGTCTATAGTGATACAGGAGCAGCAAGATGATTTCACTTATTAAGAAATTAGATTTTATGAGGATGCAGATATTTTATCTGCAAGAGTTTCAAAGAAAATGTGCGATAATACCCAGAAATTTGTGTAACTTAATACTGTTACGGTTCCGTAGAAAACCAGCACACAATATGTCGTATTTTAAATACCTGAATTGGTAACAGTTTTGTGTGTTTCTGTGGACTGAAAAAGTAATGTTGGCTTTGGGAAAAGGAGAGTCAACCCTTTGATTTGAGCATAGTGCTGAAGCGTGTCTTGAGATTATAGTTTGGTTGCCTTCTATCCCCAGTCAATTATTTCATGGGCTCACCTTGAAGCCAGTCTGCTTTTTTGATGATGTATGACCTCTCAGCTTGCTCTGCTACCAGAGCTTATGATGGGAAACTCATGGAAGATTTATTCAGCTGAGAAACTCCAGCCATAAAGAAAAATAACCATGAGACACACAAGCTGTATATCTGTCGGTTACTGTAAATTTCTAAATCCACATTTTGGGTTGAAAATTGTTTGTTTTATATAAAGATGAAAGGTCAACATTTCCTTTATTGCATTAAAAATAGTTGAAAACGTAAAAAAAAAAAAGTGATGAAAAATTTTCAACCATGTAAATATTTCCACTTATATCATTCCCCCTGATAACCCCAGTTCCAAAGACTTGTGTGTGCTCCATCTTCTATTTCTTTTGGGAATCCGATATTCATGGCTTAACTGTGATTTTGATACAGTTTGTGGTTCTAATTGAGGACCCAGCGAGGTATGGATTTTTGCTCTTTGCATCCTGCTGGAAAAGTATGAATGCTGTAGTCACGGGAGCACAGAGCATGCCATATATTGGCTGGTATACAGCACTGGAGCTTAAAATCCTGCTCCACTTTGTGTTGAAACTCAACACAAGTGTCTAGTTTTCCCGTGTCACAGTGGAGTGCAATTCTAACACAGAGTAGTGTGAGTTTTGGACTTCTTGTGAAATTATTGGCATCTAAAAAGCAGTTACGCTTCTGATCTGGTGACTCGCCTGGTAGGGCTTCTGTAGTCTAATTCAGGTTGCAGCTGCAGTGAAACTCAATATGTTCCAAGTGAATGTAGTCCCTCTGTTCCTATGGAGAAACCGGTGAAGGTGAGCTAGGTAATCCACCTTTTATTAACAAGAAAGCTACCTTGAATTACCTCTCTTTTGCCTCCACACCTGATTATGTATATAGGTGAGTAGTGCAGACCTGCTGATGCACGGTAACCTCTTCATGGTTCAGAGTTCCTTATTCAAATGTTGAAACGTTGAAACATCTCAGTGAAATAATTGTGAACCACAAAATCTTTAACTTTTCTCCAAGCAAAATGATTCAATCATTATGTTTCATCTTGTTTTACATGCTGGTGAATTTAATTGATTACTTTTTTTCTTTCTTTCTTTCTTTTTTTTTTTTTCCTTAAAGCTTATTAGAGTAGTCACTTTGTTATGATGTTTTGGTCAACGGGGGGTACATTGGTATGAGAGAAGTGGAAGTGTCTGAGTTGTCTCATCCTTTTGATTTGTATTGGCTCAGGGTGAGGTGAAATCTTTCTGTATTCCTGGTTCTCACTTGGATAACTGCTATACTTTATTTCTTTAAGGACACTGAGAATACTTGAAGTGAGAAGGATTGTGTAAGTGTGTGTTGTTACTATATTTTTATTATATACTGGCTAGCTTAAGAGAAAAGTAAGCATAAGCCAACATAACTCAATTTACATTATCACAGAACATTTCAACAGCATGAGACAAATGCTACTTTGTCATTATGGTACCAAAACTATTTTAATCTTTGTTGCTTGTTATGAGAAAGGGATTTCTTCTAGTTTTCACTTGCTTGTTGATGCTCTATTAACTCTTCTTTTCTACTTGAGGTTGCCTTATAAAGTTTTTTGTCTTTTTTTTTTAAATGTATATTTTACCCTTGTTCTGTGTTCTGCTGGGAAATACTGAAAGAGCTGTATATTTTTTAGCATTATTGGCTTTTTTTCCTTATTTCTCCCTATGGATAAGAGCCCTTACATAAATTACTTTAAGGATCCTGTTCTCTTGAAATTTATTTTTTTTTATTTTAAATTTTCTTTCTTCACCCCCCTCGCCGCTTTGTTTCATGCTGGGAGGATGAGTATTTAATAAGCTGTTATTTAGGGGCATCTGCTTTCATAGACATCCTTTTACAAATGTTGTTTTTGCTTGGTTGCATCCCTTAAGCACACGAAAGTCGTAGGAACCATGGGAAAAAAGCCCAGCAGCAAGGAAAGGCAGCATTTGTCCTCCCTTGCCTGTGTTTGCCGTTGCCCAGGCACAGGGCTCAGGCAGATGAAGAAGTGAAGCCCACGGCAGCTCTGTACTGGCCACCCTTGTGATGGAGCCCCAGCGCTTTAGAGTGGGCAGGGAGCAGTGGGCTGGAGGAGGAGGGGAGGTGCTGGGGACTCAACAGAGGAAGGATGGCAGGTCTTCTCAAGTGAGGCTTTTTCACAGAAAGGGTCTCTGGCCCTGCCTTCTCCCGAAAGTCTCCGTTCCCCTTGTTCCTCAGGGGGACACCAGTGCCACCCACATCCTACCTCCATAGGCTGCTGTGGTAGTATTTGTAGCCTGTGCCCTACTTCCATAATTTACAGTAGAGATCAATATTAATGCCAAGGCACTGACTTTGGCTTTGATCTTCATCTGCAATGTTGTGTGTGGACCTTATGTCATAGCTGTAGGTGAGCTACTGGAAATTCCCTAGCAGTTGTGTCAGTTTGTCCTTGGAAGACAGCAGCATCACACTTTCCTATCTGGATTACAGATACGATGGGTTGTGTTTTTGATTCTGCAGGTGTCTTTCCACATCATTTACCACTTTCTTTGATGGTTATCTGACAGATAGGTGTTTTGGATACTGCCTGGTTGTATTCTGCTAGCTCTCTAGTACTGGGTGATTGGTGGCTCCGAATGTTTCCTTGTCCACTTTGCTGGACTTCTCTGGTGGTTTTGCTCTTCTAATAGAATCACAGAAATGTAAAATGGTTTAGGTTGGAAGGAACCTTAAAGATAACATAGTTCCAAGCCCTCTGCCATGGGCAGGGACATCTCCCACTAAACCAGGTTGCTCAAAGCCTCATCCAGCCTGACCTTGAACACTCCCAGGAATGGGGCTTCCATAGCTTCTCTGGGCAACCTCTTCCAGTGTCTGATCACCCTCATGGTGAAAAACTTCTCCCTGATATTTAATCTAAATCTGTTCTCTTTCAGTTTGAAGCTATTACCTCTCATCCTATTGCTATGTCAAAAGTCCCCTCCATCTCTCCTGTAGCTCCCCTTCAGGCACTGGAAGGCTGCTGTAAGGTCTCCCTGAAGCCTTCTTCTCTTCAGGCTGAAGAACCGAAACTCTCACAGCCTGTCTTTATAGGAGAGGTGTTCCAGCCCTCTGATCATCTTTCTGGCCCTCCTCTGGACTTGTTCCAACAGGTCCATGTCCTTCACGTGCTGAGGACTCCAGAGCTGAACACAGTACTGCAGATGGGGTCACACCAGAGCAGAGTAGAGGGGCAAAATCATCTCCCTGGACCTGCTGACCATACTTCTTTTGATGCCGCCCAGGATGCGGTTGGCTTTCTGGGCTGCCGGTGCACATTCCTGGTTCCTGAGGCACCCAAGGAAGAATCCAAAAAAGAGGAGAACTAAGGAGAAAGAGATGTGTGCAGATTGTGAATTCATGGTTTAACTCACATTGAGCTTCTTGTCCACCAGCACCCCCAAGTCCTTTTCCTCAGGGGTGCGCTCAGGGCTGTTTGTGAACAGGGATTTAATCATAAACTCCTGTTTTACACTGTGGAAGAGGGAATTCTTGGTGAGCAGTGATGAATGTTGATGGAGGAAGGAAAAGCAGGATTGGGTACCACTAGCGCTATCAAATGCTTCACCCTGGGTGACTCCATACTGACTGCTCCCACATGCTGCCTTCTTCACAGTGCCCAGAATTCTGTTCCCAGAGGACTCACTCCATGACTTTTTACAACTTTGTGACTGGTCGATAGTGCCCCAGACCACCCTTTTGGACTTCTCTTCAGAGGAGAACTTGCTTTCTTTTAGCTGTCAGTGATCTCCCACGGTTGCAAGAACCTTTCAGGCATGGTAGAGAGGGGTGCTGCGAGGACATCACCAGCTCTCAGCACCTGTGGATGCAGTGAGGTGGATCCCATGGATTTTCCTGGGTTGAGTCCTCTTAGGACCAAGTCCCAGGGATTATCTTGTTTATGACTTGTTCTGCTTCTTGAACTTTGTTTCTAAGCATGAAGGCTGACAAAAAAGGCAATGAAGTACCTTGTCCTTATCAGTGTTTTCTGTCAATAGCTCACACGTCTCGTTCAGCCATGAATCCAGATTTTCCTTGTCCAGCCTTTTACTTCTTATGTATTGGTAGAAGCTTTTGTTTGTTGCCTTATATCTTCCCTGTAAACCTGAACTCCATCTGAGCTTTGGCTTTTGCAACACTGTCCTGGTGTGCCTGTATGATATTTCTGTGTTCATATTTCATATGCTGTCCCTGCTTGCTTCTCCTGCTGTACAGGGTTTTTGCACTGGAACTCCATCATGTGTTCCATATCTGCAAACTGGTTTCCTGATACTTGCTTTTCTGAGTAGTGGGATGTGCTAATCTTGCACTTTGTCCCTCAAGATCTTCCAGTTTTGCTGTGCTTTTTGGGCATTTTAGATCTATCTCCCATGGGATCCCATGTACTTCCCTGGAAACTTCTGCTCTCCTATAGTTGAGAGTCTAGATTGACCTACGTGTCTCTTACTGTCTTTCCTCACTCTCCTCAGGGTTTCAACCTCCATTACTTAAAGGTCATTACATCAGAGGTACCACTGATTACCACAGCTCCAGCCTGTTCTTCCTTCTACACAAATAGTGGTCATCTTGGTTTTGTCCACATGGGAGTTTATGAGAATACCAGAGTGACTGCAGTGGGCCAGATGAAAGATCCTTCTTAGCCATACAATAGTAACTCATAGCACGTGCCTACAGAAAGCAGAGAGAGTAGAAACTGAAACTATTCCAGTTGGCTTCTGAATAGCATACATTTTTACAGAATAAACTAAAAAAATCCAGAGTGGAAAGGTATTATTTACCATTATTCTTGATAAAAAAAAAGTTGATTGTTTGGCTCATTGAGTCAAAGCTTGAGTTTGTTTCCTTTGTTGCTCTGCATGTTAGTTTTCATGAATGGATTTAGGCTGAGAGACTTATCTGGAACGTGAAATACACTTCTTTTTTTTTTTTTTTCCTGAATAACCATTCAGAGTGTTGATGGGATGAAGTGGCAATTTAAGGCAGCTGTTAGCATAAAATAAATATACACGTTATTAGTATTGAATACACAAGCATTAATTTATTCCTGGTTTAGAATGCCATAAATGCTTCTAGTGTACCCAAGAGTCCTCCTTGAGTTTCATCCCAATTTAACTGCCTAGGTGGGGACCTTACTGTTGTGAGAAGAGGATCAAATATTTATCAAAGGCTGAAAAATAAAACAACTGGTTTAGCTGTGAATTTGGTAGCTCTGCACGGATTACGGAGGAACGCTTGCAGCATCCCATAAATTGATATTTGAAAGTCTCTGTCTGCAAACCCCAAATTCAAAAGAAATAAAGTGTGCCCAAAATAAAGTAAATCCAAGTCAAATATGTAGAGTATGAAATATCTGGTCCAGAGTGGAAGGCATGCTGTGGGCTTGTTCTTGAAAGGTACTGAGTATTCAGCATCCCGCAGAGAATTGTAGAATCATAGCATAGTTAGAGTTGGAAGGGACCTTCAAGATCATTGAGTTCCAACCCCCCTGCCATGGGCAGGGACACCTCCCACTAGACCAGGTTGCTCCAAGCCCATCCAGCCTGGCCTTAAATACTCCCAGAGATGGGGTATCCACAACTTCTCTGGGCAACCTCTTCCAGTGCCTCATCACCCTCACAGGAAAGAATTTTTTCCTAATATCTAATCTAAATCTCCCCTCTTTCAGTTTGAAACTGTTACCCCTTGTCCTATCNGCGCACACTGCCGGCTCATGTTGAGCTTCTCATCCACGAGCACTCCCAAGTCCTTCTCCTCAGGGTTGTTTTCCAGCCATTCTCTGCCCAACCTGTATTTGTGCCTGGTATCGCCATGTCCCAGGTGCAGGATCTTGCACTTGGCTTGGTTGAACTTCATGAGAATGTAAAGGAATTCATGAGAATGTAAAAAAAAAATAAAAATAAGCCAACTTGTTCAGATTTTAAGAACAGATAAAGTTCTGTTACTTACTCATGGCACGGACTTGGGGTCAGGTTAGCATGCAAGAATCCTAAATCTATAAAAACTGCTACTATAATCCGTAGAACCATTGAGAGGTACAAAAGTCCTTAAAAATAATTGGAAGAAATAACTAGATTAAATTTCCTGCCTTTTTAAGGCAGAGTAACGTATCAGATATGTTGTTTGTTCTTAATTTTGTTTTAACTCTACTGTTAAACTAATCCATTACTAATCCATCCTACAACATGAGATTTATTTTTTTTTACTAAGAATTGAATTTTAAATGTTCTTCATGGATTAATTTTATTTGTATCAAATGGAGGGATGTTCTGAAATGTCTGGGGCAAGGGTGTATTATTTGTTGTGTACCCTGATTTATTTTTTTTTCCAGTGTGTTCCTTGATTCCATTCAAATGATTTATAGAACCATAAATTATCTAAAAAGGTGTGTTTTTTCTTGTTACCCAGTAGTTAATGTTAAGTGCAGACTACATCAAGCAAATGCAGTATGAGTGTGTGCTATGCTAAAATAACTTTCTGTTGAAAATTTTGTGTGTTATCAGTAGATGGATTTGTCTCACTTTGAAAGGGAAAAATCTTCTCCTGAACAGTAATTCTTTTGATGTAAAAGGTGCACAACATAGGTCAGTAACTGAGCCTTGACTACTTCTCGTGTATGTTTAGGAGTTGCTCTTCACATTGACTGTGTGTTCCTGAGCTGCAGCTCAGTCCTGCAGAAGGAAGGCATTTGCCAGAGAACAAGATGCCTGGGTGGGCCTGTGGCTGCCAGATACAATTTAATTAAAAGCCTGTATGAAAGACAAAGGTATGGATGGTAATGGCGTGAAAGAGTGAAGAGGGACTGGTGATGCTCACAGTCCTTGGGAGCTGAAAGGAGGCTCAGGGATAGAAGCTCAGGGTGGGAATGTGTTGCCATGCCAACCAAGTAATTTCTCTAATAAGAGGAAACTGGTAATGAATAACTACTGAGTGGGGATTTCAAGAGAAAAATACGCCCTGTGAAATACAAAAAGGTATTTTTGATAATCAGCTTTTGCCATCCCCATATGAAATCCTGCACAGGGAATGTCTCTGTGGGAGCTTCCTGCTGCCCTGTACCAGACCCTGCTGTGCCCATCTGTTGACCTGGGAGGTGCGTGCCCACAGTGCGGTGATGGGTGCCAGTGCCCAGCCTGTAGCCACAGCCTGGCCTGAGCCCTGCGGGGATCCATTCTTCCAGCAGCTGCGAAAGCCAGATGAGGGTTTCACAAATCTGTCTTCCCTAGTAACTGTTTCAAGTCATCTCTTAAAATCACAGACTAACACATTTGCTTTTTGCCTTCCATGTTTCTTCTAGCACAATGTGAAAACACTGGGGAGAACTTTTAACACTGGCATTTCTTACAAACACTTATTTCTAAGCCCTTATTAGCCAGGTGTCCTGGAAGTTGGACAGGATAGTGTGCCATTTGTGTTTGGTGTGTAGCTCTGTAAAACCTTCTGACTTAAAAAATAGACATAAAATAAAGAAAAAATAGCCACTGAAACCCTGTGCTGAGGGCTCCAGAGCTGGATGCAGTACTCCAGGTGGGGTCTCACCAGAGCAGAATAGAGGGACAGAATCGCCTCCCTCAACCTTCTGGCCACGTTTATTTTGATGTAGCCCAGAATACGATTGGCTTTCTGGTCTGTGAGTGCACATTGGCAGCTCAAGTCAATATTTTCATCCACTGGTACCTGCAAGTCTTTCTCAGCAGGACTGCTTTCAGTCTTTTCATTCCCAGCCTGTATTGATACTGGGGATTGCCCTGATCCAGGTGCGGAACCTTGTTGAACAAGGCACTTGGCCCTGTTGAACCTCAAGAGGTTCACGTGGGCTCACTTCCCCAGTCTGTCCAGGTCCTTCTGGATGGCATCCCATCCCTCAGGTGAGTCAACTGCACCACTCAGCTTGGTATCGTCTTCTGCTTGTGCTCCCTTGCTGCCTTCTCTCAACTTTCCTACTTCTGTTGCTTCTCTTGCAGACACACCTCAGAGCAGCAGCTTACATTCTTCTTCCTGTCTATGCTGGTGTTTTAAATGATGGCCTCTGCTTTTTCTGGCAGGGTAAGATGTTGCTTTAGCAAACTGGCCCAACGCAGGAGTGTGGTGGATTCTCTAGACTTGGGATACAGAAGGGCAAGAAGAATACTCACCAGTCTTCACAAGATGTAACACTTATTGTAGTAATAATCTTATCATTAGTTGTAGTGGAGGCTAGGTTAGGCATTGGAAGAGGTTATCCCATTCCTTTGCTCCTCCCACCCTCTCTTTTCCCCAACTTCTTGTCCCAGCTTGAATTAAAACAGAGACGACCTTCTGTTCTGTACATTTACATCTTAGCTAGTCCTCTTCTAACTCTCTGAAGTTAACAGCGTATTTTGGAGAAAATTGCTCGTTCTCGGAGTGCTAAGATTACTGTTTGTACTTCATGCCAAGGAATGGTATGCAGAGAGGCTCTTGCTTATACTTATTGCTATAACAACCAATGTCAGCCAATTTTCGTTATTTGCCTCAATGGAGGGTCGGAAACAGAAGAGCATAGAGAGGTTCCACCTGTGAGGAGAGGCAGACAAGACAGGTGGCCCAAACCTGACCAACTAGGGTATTCCATCCCTTCTGCCCCATGCTCATTATAAAAGCTGTGGGATCAGAGGGTCAACACTCTTCAATAGCCAATGTCTGAAGAGGACCCTGTCTGTTCATCTGCCTTTGATCCCAATCTGTGTGTTCCTGACTCCAGATCCATAATCCAATTTCCACCCGTTGCTGAGTCCAGTCTAGGACTTCTCCAGGGCCTGCTGGTGATGTGACTGTTATTCTGGGAGCTTGGTATGGTTTTGTATACATTGTATCTACTTCATTGTTTTCTTATTAAAAAAAAATGTTAATATCAGTACTTCATTGAGGTAGTTTAGTTCATTCTAAACTTGTAAAATAAATCTTATTTTTTCCTCTTCTCTTTTAGTGGGGGGGAGGGGAGAAGAGTCATCTGTCATTCTGTGTTTTGGTAAGTTTGGCCAGAACGATGACACTCGTCAACCACCATCCCTTAGCTGATGCTCATACCCATGGGATCACTCGATGAGCTGTTTCAGTTTGCCAGCCTGACATAAAAGTAGCCTTGGGGAAAACAAAAAAAAAAGACAATAATTTTGACTTTGAGTCATCAGGCAAATGCCGAAGCAGAAGGGGCATGCAGGGAAGGAGAAGAGTGGCAATAAATGGATATATGCTACTCTAACTCATGAGTCGTGCTTTTAGTCATGCCACGTGGACGAAACGTGGTTTAGGTTTCGCCATGCAATTTGCAGGTGTAAAATGACTGAATAAGGCAGGCATCTTGACTCCAGCAGAGGAGGGCTTAGTGACATTACATGGTTTAACTGAGCTGCGCAACAGCACATCCTGCCCTGGTTAGAAAGATGCAGAGACTTCCCTGCAACCCTGTTTTTCTGACTGAATCCGTTGCTGAGGGGTTTGGTTTGGTTTGTTTTGTTTTTAAAGCTCTTTTTCTGAGCATGAGGGATCACGGATGGCAGTTTTCAAACACAGTGGAGAGCTGTCTGAGGCTCATCCTTTATCGTGCCTCTTTGTAGCCTGTGCTGGGTCTGGTAATGAGTACTTCAACCTTTTGAGCAACACAAGGACTTACAGAATCAAGGCCTTTTCTTATGAGGGTGATGTATCTGTGTGCTAGAAATCTTGTGAGCATGTCACGCGAGGGAAAAAAAAAGAGTGCAGTGGTAGATCTGTTAAGATTTGTTGCATCATTATCTCACATGAAACAGTAAGATCATCCTGGCATGACTGAGCAAAAACAATGGTGTGAGGGCATCATTATTTATTTTGATGCCCTGCTGATCACCCCTAGACATTTCCAGGAGTCCGGGCATCCTCCCTCAGCAGCGAGGTCTGTTGTTTCACGTACCTTCAAAGGTAGTAATTGCAAGGAGGGAAGCTTGATATACATGATGTTTCCGTCTTCATTACATTCTATAGATGGGATGCGTTTGTCCATGAGTTACTGAGACTCTGTAAATGGGAACGGTTTCTCCTCTGGGCTTCTGTTTGCTCCCATAAAACCTGACAGAAAAGCCCCTGAGCAGATGATTTGCAAGTTTACACTGAAGAAACGTAAAGACTGATCCCTTTCCTTACACACCTGGAGGAAAAACAAACTCCACACAATATATTCCCTCTCTTCTGAGTGTGACAAACCAGCAGTTGCAGCTGTCTGCAGGAACAACGGGAGACTTCACAGCTCAAGCTCAAGATACATCCTATAACATAATTCTGTTTGGTCATGGGATTATTTTTTTAGTATGTAGGATTATTTTTATTTCATAGATGATTATATTCTAGATTATTACCATATGATTATTTTAATTATATTTTAGTATATGTACAGTCTTTTTTTTTTTTCCAGTGTTAATGTGTTCTTAATATGTATCTTAAGAAAGGAACTTAAAGAAGCTCCCCATTTTTCTGTGAGAAGCTTCATAACCTGGAAGTGATGCATCCAATGTGAAATGGCAATTTTTAGCTAGGAGAGAGTCCGGTGCCAGTGGAGTGGCTTAAAAACAAAGGTTATTGGCTGATAGCAGGAGGTATTTGATCTGCTTTCAAAAATCAATGATCGATATGGATAACACTGTTATTAGTTAGACAGTGTTACTGTTTCATATAGCATAAAGGTTTTGAAGCATTTGTAGCATCCAGGGCTTCCAGTGTGAGCTTCAGTGTGTGTAAGACTGTTCCTATTATGCATTGCTTGTTCTCAGTATTCCATCTGTAGCATGTTGATGTGTTTCTAGAGACATTTCTTAAAATCCACTTATCAATTTACTCTAGGCAAAAAGTGCCTGAACTGATGCTTTCAAAAAAACCCCTCTTCATATGAGATACAGATAAATGTATTCATCATGGTCCAGCTTCAGTTAGAGGCTCAGTCTAATTTTGAATGCAGAGTGCGTCTCCTCCCAACTAAATCATTTAGTTCACTGCTACCCACCACTTCAAGCCTGACCTTGAGGAAGTAAAAGAACTTCTCATCATTCTCATAAGCTCAGAGGGGAAAGAAAAAATAAGGTTGGGCTCTGCTGGGCCAAGGAAAGCACTCTTGTCACTAATGCCCTGAACATCTTAATCTGGCCAGTTCCTAGCTGGAGAACCTTATCTGAGTTCAGTTGTCAAGGAAGAATGTATGAGGGAGAGTTTATCTGGGCTACCCAGCCTGTAAGTCAGTAAAAAATTCATAGATGGAAAACAACTCTTTCCGTTGTGCCCTGATAAGAACAAGAACCTGTGCCTTTTGCAGAATATAGGTATTTATTTTGTGGGGGTGAGCTGAGTGCTGCGCTAGCTGATGTTTAAATGAACTTTGTGTCTCGAATAGCAAAAATTAGCTTTAAATCTAGTATATACAGTTTCATCTTTACCACGTGGTACCAACTCCCGTGACATGTTTCCTCAGTCTAAAAATGAAAACATCCTCAAAATCAAGCCATCAACACTGTGTATTTCACTATGGTTCTTAAATCCAGGTACAGTTCTTACCTCTTAATATTTCAGCCCCAGAATAAATGCCCTGTAGGTCTGCTACCCTTGGCTGATGCTTTGGGTAATTTCGATGGCGAGGTATTAGACAGCCTCATTGGATGGTAGTGGGACAGAGGGGTGAGTCTGAGGGTGTACTGTGGTCTCCATAATTACTGTTGCTGTACAGTAACTGCTGAATCCTCGGCCCCTGGAAAAACCTCACCTTCAGCCTGTGGAAGCTGAGTAGTGTGAGCCCTGTCCTCCCATCCCACTACTGGAAGTTCAGGGTAACTGGGGAAAAATACCAACCTATATTGAAGGAAGAAACTGTTCTTTCAACTGTTTATCACTCTCTTTCATGGTTTTGTTATTTGGAATATGACAATGTAGATGCTTCACAACCAATTCATTAGATTTGTATGCAAATGGCATCCAACTGAGTACGTGGTGTGACATTTTGAGTGATAATATCCACAAAGGAGCTAAGTAGACACTTCACAAAGGTTTGACATGTTTTTTTGGGGGGGTTTGGTGTTTTTTTTTATCATTCTGTGGGCATGTGGTGAAACATACTGTGCATTTAAGGCAGTGTAGGTCTGGGTATGTTGAGTGAGGTGGTAGCTGTAGCAGGCTGATTTATTCAAAACCACCGTAACCACCATGGCGAGTGAAGCTGAAGGTCCACACACTCCAGCAGGGTCTCCAACAGGTGAAGAAAAAGAGGGAAGATGAAAAAGATCCATGTCATGTAATCCTTCCTTGGACATAATCTTGATTTGTCAGCAGGTTTTAGGTGTTTTTACGCCTGTTATTAAATTGAACCATTGTGTTTGAGGGTGTTTGACCCTTAAGGTGACAGAGCACTGGAACAGACTGCCCAGGAAGGTTGTAGAATCCCCTCCTCTGGAGACCTTCAAGATCTGCCTGGATGCAGTCCTGAGTAATATGCTCTAGGCAATCCTTCTTTAGCAGGGGCTTTGGACTAGGTGATCCTCTAGATTTTCCTTCCTACTCTGACAATACCACGATTCTGCGTTTAGTGGCCACTAATGAACCTGTTTAATTCAGCTTTTAATTCATTTGTGCTTCTGGTCTCCAGAATATTTGTGCTAATGTGGTAATACTAATTGTAGGTGTTAGGTGAAAGACTACTTATTTTCAATTATTTTATAGCTGTTTGCCGACTGCACTGGTTCTTATGTTGTGAGGAACAGTTTCCATGTCAATCAGGATTTTGATGTTTGTCATAGGACTTCAATTGTCAGATTCTGAAACCAAAGCCAGTTATCTGCTTTATATACCCTTGAATGTTTATTTCTCAGATCATCCTTGTAGCTTTTTTTCTTTTTGTAGTTTTTGCAGTGCTAACATACTTTATTAAATTACAGATGTAGGATTCTTCTTCACTAAGGTATTTAAAGTGTCTGTGCTCATCATCCTTCATCTTTAGGACAGGCAAGACAAATTATCCTCCAGCCTCCTGATTTTTCTCCACTGGGTAGAATGGGTGCATAGATGACCAGCACAAATTAAGATGTCAAACATGCATCTGAAGCCTGGAGGAGGTGAGTCCCATGGCGAGAACCAGAGCTACATGGTGCATTTTGGATTTGTTCAGTTGCGCAGTGGTGTTTTCTGTTTCTCTCCCTCCCTACGTGTTGCTCGCATGTGATAACGTGCCCAGACACGGTTGAGTTGATGATGTTCTCAGACAAGTGTTCACAGTTGCTTCAAGGTCTCTTGAGATGTTTGTGTTGCCATTCATTATATATATGAGATGTGGATTTACAGTGAGTTTTCATGCTTTGGGTTGTGGCTAGCTTAAAGCAAAAATGTTGCCTATCCCTCCGTCCATGCTAAAAACAAGGCAATTTTATCAAATTTCTCTAAGTGAAGTTCATTCTTGAAAGATAGGAAGTAGTTACCGCTTTGCTCATGTCTATCTTCATGTAGCATTTAGAGAAAGATGTTACATGTCTTACTTCGTAACTTGACATCTTCTTTAAGGAAATGTCATGTTTCCTCAAGAGAACTGCTGTGTAATATAAGCCATTACCACCAGAACAGCTACATTTACATGTGTAGCCAGTTTACAGGTCATCATTGTGTATGCACACAGTAAAGGTTAGTTTTCCCACGTGCATTACGTGTTATTGCCTTGTCACTCAGTATTCCAAGTTCGTTCTGCAAGTCTTTGTAGACGAAGATCTGATATAACAAATATAAGAAAAGTCTCTAAAATGTGACTTTAAAAAAATGCAAGTGCCATATGTTAAGTGTTCTTTAAAGGCCTAAGAATACCACATATTAAATAACATGACCTTTCGTGGCAGTCTCTTGATTTAATTAGCATCGGTCTTCTCACTTATGCAACTGCTGTATGTCAAGTGGCAAGTTCTTTCTCAGCACTGCGCTGCTCTGTGAAGCCCCCTTGCCTGGGAAAGAACACTTTCTTCATGCACAACGTGCTTTGGCCACTACCTGTTTACACTTTCTCATTGATGAAGGGTTTGATTAGCTTAAAAGTATTTTTTTTTTTCCCTGCGCCTACTTTGAAATGTAAAAATATCTCAGAAGTCACAGGATAACATGTTTTATAGATGGCGAGTGCTAGTGGGATTATTGGTTAATTCTTTAAATAGGTGCATTGTTCTTGGCAAATCCATTGTTTGTGAAGCCAGTAACGCTACCAGAGATCATTTGCTGTACAGCTAAATGCTGCTAGATTGTTTGTCATTACCTCATTGTTCTTAATTGGAACTGTATTGAACTTAGGATCTGCAGAGATATTATTTTTTCCCTTTTAATTAAAAAATAATACTATTTTTCTGACCTGCCTATTGTGCCTGCTGTTCATCAGGGATTGTTTGTATGTAGTACAGCTTAAATTAAGCCTTATGATTGAAATTCCACTGTTATTTAGCTGTTTGTCTTTTAACCTCTTCAGCTTCTGAAGTGTAGAGGGGAGGATGCTTGGTGCCTGTCACCATCATCTTCCTTTTCTTCCACCCACAGTTTATCATTGGCGTTATTGCCCCATCTGCTTTAGATGCCTTTAGTTTGGTGGGCGTTTTTTTCACATCCATGGAGCCTCACCCCTGTGGCATTTTCATGTGGCAGGGGTATTTCTAGAGAGAAAGGGTGACAGGATCAGTAGGGAGATCTCCCATGCCCTGCTGGGAATAGAATTGGAGCTCATGAAGTCAGAGTCCTCTAACGCTGCAGGGTCTTGGCTTCACACAGAGTTGAGGCTTGACTGGTGGGTCTGTGCAGCAGTAGGAAATTCAGTAAACCTTGAGCTCAGGTTGTGTCTTCAAGGAGATGAATGAGAAAGCTTTTTCATTCAGTGCTCACGATAAATGGCCATCGGTGAATGAGACAACAGGTCATACTTGTTATTCCACTGTCACTGATGAGTGCTTGATGCTCTGTTTCATTTGGAAGGTGCCACTCAGCCACTTTAAGTAATATTAAAGCGATGTGCAAGTGTTAGAGTGCGATCATGTAAATTGAACACATGGGAAGATACTTTAGGGACAGTGCCACAAGTCGTCCATGTGTGGTCCTGGGGATCCCAGCGGGATTACTGACAGCTGGCAGCACCACTGAATGTGAGTTGATTATACCAGACTCCCAGCTCCTTGAGCAAGTGTCACTGTACTTACCCTTTTATGTCACCCTCAGACCCCCTGCTTCGTTTCATCATCACCATCCTATGGCGTAAGCCAATACTGCTGCCAGGATGCAGCATCCTCCCACCTTGTCTTCTTGTGGTTGACCCCAGATTCCTTCCCCATCACCAGCAAAAGCATTTCTAGTCCATTGGATTGAGGAATTGACATACAATAAAAATTAATCCTTTTTTGAATGTGAAGAAGTTATTTTCAACTCCTTGGTGTCACTGTATGAGTCCCTATGAAAGTGTGAGAAAAGAAGCAAGCTGGGGACAGGGGAGATGTGGTATTGCTGCTTCCCCTAACGTCAGGGTTTGATGTGAGTTTAGACTGGCCTTGGGGTAGTGGTGGAGTGCAAATGCTGCCCTAGAAAGACCAAGGTGACAAGTCACTTCCTTACTGTGGAGATTGTTTGTTATTATGTGGAGATTTTCATCCTGCAGCCCTGTTCTCAAGTATTTTTGATTTTACAGTTTGCATAAAATCATATCCCTATCCTTATTAAAGGAGAAATTTATTTTTGTTGGTGTTGTGGAAGGAAGTAAGATCAAGCAGAAACAAAATAAAAATTGAAAGAGAGCCGTAAAGAAGAACGGGAAGAGATCAGCTTTAGATGTGTTAAATTATTGACTGATCTTAACGTTACTCCTGAGCAATAATCACAGATTTTTCTGAGGTGCCTGGCAGGTTTTCTGTGGACTTTTTTTTTTTTTTTTTGTTTGAGGCAGCAGTGCAAAAATAAATCCTAAATCATTGTTCACACTGTGGACAGTCTGATAAAAATATTGTTTCCTTTTATTTTTTTCATTTTGCAGTTGCAAGGTAATCGAAAACATACAGAAAATACGTTTATAGAAAATAATTCTGTTACGATTTTCTTTATCTGAGCAACTCCACTAACAGCCTTTTCTCTAGCAGATGCAGTTTTTACTAGGTAAGCACCAGCAGTCTTAGCTTTATGTTTTCAGGCATTCTCTTCATTTCTGCTTTTTTCTGGGTTTCAAATTATGTCATTCGGTTCCTGCTTAAGACATCGCCTGTACTTCTTTGGACAGCAATCTTAATGATCATCTCCAAAAGTCTGTCGCCAAATACTTGCTGAAAAAATTCAGTGTCACGGTTGAGGCCTGTGGGGAAAAGTCTTCTGATTGATTTTCTGTTTAAAAGTTATTGACAATATGAAATATTGTCAGAGTAAGGAACATTTTCAATTATGTCCTATTTAATTTTAGAGAAGCAGTCAAAATGTCATAGTTAATTATGAAAAATGTAATTTTTAAGCTTAGATCCCTCACCCTTCTTGAGACCAATGGCTCACGTCTTAGCAGAGGTTAATTTCTTTCTTCACTGATATGAAATAAGTAAATTGAATACCATGCCCTTGCCTGTGTGGGTGTGTTTTGGATGAGATCTGAAAAACTGAGATCCTGTTTATTCTGTGTGGGTGTTAAAGATCTCACTGTTATGCTATATGCTGTTTGCAAGTTGCTTAATACCTTCTAGCCTTTGAGATGACTACATTTCAGCAGTGTTATGTGTACATAGTTGCAAAATATTTTGGGGTCTTCCATGTGAGAGCGTCTGTTGTACACATTTATTGTGCCTATCGCTGTAGTATTCTGCACCATTTGTTACTGTTTTTTATTGTGTTCGTGACTATTACTGCATTAATCAGATGATAGTCTCAAAAAGTAGTCATCTGTTTAATATTTTAGAGCTGGCACGACTCAAGTTGCATCCAAACTTTTAGAAAGATAGAAAAAAAATTTTAGCTGTGAACTGCTCGCTGTCCTTCAGAAAGTGCAGTGGTGGCTGCAGGGCTTTATTCCTTGCTGGGAGCCCTGACTTACCCCAGCTACTGGTGGAAGCTGAAAATGTTCTGGACCTCGCCGAATAAAATCTGTGCAACATCAAGCAAATACTCAGTGTGTCTGGAAGCCCAGGAATTTACCCTTGTCTGTAGCATTTGTGACTCCTTGTTCTTTGGAATCCCTCAAACTCAGATGTAATATCATTTATAATAATCTGATTGGGGTGAGTTAGTCCATAATTTGTACTAATACCCAAAGAAAAGCATAATAATAGGTTAATACGGAGGTAATATGTGGAGCTAAAGACAGCTTGGCCTGAAGATATTTCCATGGCAACAGAAGGGTCCCTACAGATGTCTTCCTTCTAAACTTGATGCTGTTTATTAAAGGCTGTCTGTAGTACAATCTGTAATTATCATTAGGTAAAGAAAGGTTGTGAACGTGGGTGGACTGCTTGGCTGATGCTCTCTGACTGATTTGTTTAGTGCAGCTTTGAAATGCGGTTACAAAAGAATATTAAATACCTGAGATCATTTAGCTGTTTCTCTCTGCAGGTAAGATGAAACTTAATTTGAGAGTGGTGGCTAGTAAGAGCAAAGTATCCGAACAACAGCATGGAGGTTGAGGGGTAGGGAGAAATGTTTTCAAACTCTTCCAACAGGATGACTATTAAAAGAACACAGAAAACATCCTAGACAAATTAAAAAACGCAGAGGTACGGGTAGTGAGAGGTAACGAACAATAAAATAGTTTTGTAAAGAGCAAAAGGCTTCTGTGAGTAGAGGAAGACAGGAAATTATCAGACTACTATCTAAAGAAGATGAGAAAATAGTGGATGACAGAAGAAGTTGGAAGATGGATCAGCCTTTCTTGCTTTATGAAGAAGAAGGTTAATTGGGATCAGCTGCTTAGCATGGTTGAAGCTAACAGTATGGTGGTAGGAACACTAGGCAGAATAAGGGAAGAACAGGTTAAGGAACACTCTTATGAGTTAAATGTATTCACTTTTGTAAGCTTAGGGTGGATTTTATTCTGGTCAACCCAAGCAACTACTTGAAGCAGTTTTGAAGCCACAAACAATTACTGTGTAAAAACTGTAAAAGACAGTGAGATCCTGAGACAGATGTGAGTGTGTTCTTAGAGAAAAAAGGAAGATAGTGGAACTGCAGACCAGGAAGCCAAATTTGGTACCATGAAAGGTGCTCAGATGCGTAAGGCTTCAAAAGCAACGGGCCTTGAGTAAGTGTAAGATGGAAGTTTTAAGACAGCTTCGAATAGAGCGCGTAAATTTTAAGTCTCCTAGTTACAGTACCGAGAGGATAAAAACAACTGTAATGATGGAATACAGTAAGCTTGTGAAATGGATTTTATTAAACAGTTGCTTGAGAGAGAGTGATTTGATGACACTGAAGTTCAGCTGGGATGGAGGAGTAGTCCCAGGTGCTCCTCCTTCACTTCAGTAATGCTTTGGTTAGAGTCATATATGACATCTCATAAACAGTCTGGAGGTTTACAGTGTATAGAAGATGATTATTATGTGAGTGGCTGCAAACATACACAAGCAGGCTGTGTGGATGACTGCAAATGCACAGAGTAATTGGTGATGGTAGGCTGTCTGGCAGAAGGATGTATCTAGTGGGGTTATCAACTTTGTGAATGGTAGGATGCAGTTGAACTGAACTACGGATTGCAGAATGACTGGGGCACTCAGGCACTTCTGGAGATCATCTGGTCCAACCCCCTGATCTCGCAGGACCACACAGGGCAGGTTGCTCACAGCTGTATTCAGTCCACTTTTACTACAAGGATGGAGGCTCCATAACCTCTCTAGGCATCTTGTTTCAGTGTTTGACCGTCCTCACAGTACAGAAGTTTTTCTCTTATATTTAAATGGGTTTTTCTGAATTTCAACTTGTGCTACTGCTTCATAGCTGTTCACTGACCACCACTGAGACAGGATCTGGCTCCATTTTCTCTACTCCCTCCCATAAGGTATTTATTTTAAACATTGGTAAGATCCTGTGGAGCCCTCTCTTCTTGTGGCTAAACAAAGCCTATAAACTTCAAGCTGGACTGTAGGCACTACAGAAGACCAGATTAAAATCAATAAACTGGAGGTGAGATCCAGAATCATTAAGAGAAGGATCAATATAGAAAAGTGATAAATAATTTTAGACTGGAAAATCAAGTTAATAAAAGCACAGCACGAAAGAAGCATGGCATAGAAGAAGCATTGATGGATAAACATTTGTTTACTCTAGGAAGGAAGAAAAAAAAAAGACAACCTTCAAATTTTTGAAAAGGTTTTTTTTAGGCAGCACAGTATAAACATTTGTTCTTTATACTCTCTGATGAGAGGTTTAGTTTTCCAAGAAGAAACTGTGTGACTGTAATGATAGCTAAGCAGTCTAGCAGTTCTAGTTCTTAAAGTTTTAACAACACATTGAACAAATCTTTCTAAATATATCTGGTTCAATTTTTAGGACAACAAAATTAATCAGTTTGTACTTTTAATATTACACGCCGCCTTACTTGTCTGCGCTGCTGTGACCTCCTACAAAAGGATTTTTCTTTGTTTTGGGGGTAGCGGCATCCTTTGAGTATGTTTTAGGATGTAGTCCATCACCATTACTGCAGAGTGTGTTTCTTTAATGTTTTGCCTGGTTTTCAGTTAAGAACCGAAGCGAATGAGAAAACCTGAATCAGCTGGCAGAATTAGGATGATCCTGTAACTCCCTGTCGTGTGGGCATGTCTGATTAGGGGCCAGCTCTGTCATTACCAGAGGAAAAAAATTTGCAGCCGTCCGTTTTACAGCGTTAATAAATTACACCCTCATGAGTTTTGCTCACTTGTTTGCCTGGAACTGACATTATAAATTGCAGCTCAGTCAGAAGATGTTGATATTCATGGTAAGGTTCACGTCTGCATTTGAAATGTAGTGATTTCAGCAGCTAAATAAACAGCGAATAAGAGAGGAGGGGAAATGTAGCAAACAGATTCGTGAAATAATTTTTTGATAATATCTTGCGTGAATAATAAGGCACAGTGCTCTTCTCGTAATACTGGTGGTGAGGCATTTTTCATTTTACTGTGTGGTTCATGATTTCAGGTGAGACGGGAACGAGAATACACTGGCTCAATGGCAGAAAATTTGGTGAAAATAGTCAAATGTCTCCATACCTCAAAACAAGCAAATCAACCTTTGATTTGTTCCTAACCTGTTTCTGCAAAATTTTGGCAACCCCTAATCAACGTCTGAAACTTGACAGAAATTAAAAAGCAGTGTTGGCTATTTCTACAGCATTTCATGTAAATCAAAAAGATACAGAAGACAGGTAGAAGCTATATAAAGCTGAATAAATACTTTCGCTTTCCTGATTTTGGATCATCATTTTAGCACCTCCTAGAGAAGACCTTTTTATTCTATGTGAAGTTAATTCCTAATTATATCTGGATTAGTATCAGTGTGGAGAAGAGAAAGGCAGTGGCCTTGCAAACAGTTTGGGCTGCACCTTGAGACTTGGGAACCTGAGCATGTTCTTTCACTGATTTTGTTGGAGTTTTACAACTCTTTGGTTCTTCCCCACAGCTTGCTGTATTTTGTTTGAATTAGACAGTGATGGTTGCTCAGTTCTGGATGTGAGAAAAGGAACATCCTGAGATACTTGTTTGAGGCTATAGTTAGTCTCAAAGCTAAACCATAAGCTGAGGTACTTAGTTTTTAACCACGTCTCACGCTGAATACATTTTTTTCATACTGCCAGGGCTGAGTCATCTGCTAGTTTTTCGTAGAAATGGAAAAAAAACAGAAAGCTTTTTTTTTTTTTTTTTAATATATGTTGAGCTTGTCTTTATAAACTAGATGGAGAAGGATGGAAGTTGGAACAGGCTGCCCAAAGAAATTGTGGATGCCCCATCCCTGGGAGTGTTCAAGTCCAGGCTGGATGGGGCTTTGAGCAACTGGCTCTAGTGGGAGGTGTCTTTGCCCATGGCAGGGGAGTTGGAACTCGATGATTTTGAAGGTCCCTTCCAAGAAAAAACATTTGATGACTCCGAGTACCTGCCTCAGTCTTTATGCTTTATGCAAACATAGAGTAAATGACTGATACTGCTATCAACTCTGGAATTTGTAGGTGAGTTGAACAACACTATGCAACCATACAGTCCTTCCCCCCCTTATCTGTGTTCTCAATAGAGTTTAGGTTTGTATTGCATTGGGATGTAGGAGATTGTTGCAGGACACGAGACCCTTCTTGGAGGAGCTAGTCCTGTTACCAGCCCACCCTGAAAAAATACAAAGTCATTTCTCCTGTAGACTGATCAGTGCAAAAATGTGTTTGTATTTGAGAATGCAGGTGGTCTTTTGTTTATTTCCCCAGTATTCTTCAGCAGAAGAATGGCTGAAATACATATTTATTTGAACTCTCTATTCTTCCCTATCATGCAGAGAAGGGTGCAGGAGAGCTGTTCTGAAGGACTTTGATGTCTAGAAGTACTGCCTGACCAAAGCCAAGGCATTTGAATGAAATGTTATTTGTTGTGTTGCTCACTTGTTTGTACTTCTGGGTGTTAGAATCACAGAATGATATGGGATTGGACCTCTGGAGATCATCTAGTCCAGTTCCCCTGCTAAAGCAGGTTCATTGCACAGGAACACATCCAGATGGTTTTTAAATGTCTCCAGAGATGGAGAGTCCTCCACGTCTCTGGGCAGCCTGTTCCAGCGCTCTGCTGCCCTCACTGTAAAGAAGTTCCTCCTTGTCTTTAGATGCAACCTTCTCTGTTCAAGTTTGTGCTCATTACCTCTTGTCCTGTCACTGGGCAACACTGAAAGAAGACTGGCCCCATCCTCCTGACACCCACTCTTGAAGTATTTATGGGTGTTGATCAGATGCCTCCTCAGCCTTCTCTCCTCCAGAATAAAAAGACCCAAGTCCCTCAGCCTTTCCTCGTAAGAGTCTGGCCCCCTAATCACCTTTGTAGCCCTTGGCTGTACTCTCTCTAGCAGTTCCTTGTCCTTCTTGAACCAGGGAGTCCAGAACTGGCCTTGTTTCTCATACCCTGTTGGTATGTTCCAGTCATAATCAAAAAAGGGTCAGTGATATTCGTGTGCTTGTTAATGTCAACACGGAGTTTGCGTTTTCAGCTCTCCTGGAGTTGGGACCACATAGCGGTGTTACTGTTGGAGAAGTGATGGTGTAACTGGGGAGCCTGCAACATGTCTGTGGGCACTTCAGTCTTCTCTTAAAAATAGTCTTTGAAAACAAAAATGCATCAACAGGCATCCTGTTTCACCAAACTCTTGATCCGCTATTGTATTTTTGATGCTTAAAGCAATGTGGTCACTGCTTGCAACTCAATTAAATAATAATAAAAAAGAAGGAAAAAAAAAAAAAAAATGAAAAGGCATTTTTCTTTCAAGTGCTGCATCCTGCCCTTGCTGGTTTGCACTCTCCCTGCTCTGGCTGTGCATGCCCAGAGCTCAGAGAGATGCTGCTTGGCATTTTCCTCTTCACTGGGTCAGTTAAGGTAACTGCTCTGCTTCATGTGTTACAAAGAAAATGAGCTTCATACACTTGCATTTAAAAGCTTTAGGTAGTTTGGAAGTCTGTTGGAGACTAGCCTGATTATAAGATATTTTCCTGTAGCAGTCATTGTAATAGGTTTCTGAACAGAGTGTCAAGCTGCAAGACAGCTGTTACCTGAAAGAACTGTGTTTATTACTGCCGGAAAGCAGTAGCAAAAAAGGACTTTGAAAGGAAAATACAGGCTTAGCCTGCAAGGGATCAGAGTTGAAAGTGCCTGTGCAGTGATCAGCGCTGTGGAAAAAAAACCCAATTCTTAAAGAGATACAGGGCGATAACACATCAGCGGGCTTTGCTGTTGTCACGTGAGTCTGAGTTCTGTTTTTTTGCAAGGATGCCAGCGTTACAAAGAGCGCCAAGCGTCAAACTCCGATATGCATCTGTTTGTGGGACTGTAGCTATACTATGATTAGCATTTAGTTTAACAGTTTAAAAAAAAAGAAAAAAGAAAAAAGAAGTTGCCCAATGGGAGGGTATTTGAAACACCCCAAGCCAGTACATGTCACTTGCACAGACCCCATATAAGCTTGCCATGCTATGTCAGGGAGGAAAAAAAGAGGGGTGAAGCCCTCGAAGGAATTTGAGGAGCACATTTCTTTCTGAATGCAACTCTGCTTGCTGCCGTGTACAGAAAAAATATCTGGGTGGGTTGGTTTGTTTGCTTGCTTGTATTTTTTTCAAAGTTTTCCTTTTCTTGAACATACTGTGACAGGAACAATATCTCCGCTTTTTCTGTACAGCACCTTTGACAGAGAAAAGTTGTGAGAAACTAAACAAACAGAGTAGTTCCTGGAAGTCTTTTTGGGTTTGGACTGCCTTTACAGACAAGCTTTTGGATTCTTGGTGCATAGACTTGGTTGAATCCACTAACTGGGGCTCAGAGCATATCTGAAGATGTTCGCTGTCGAATCTTCGGCATTTACACTGTATACTTGCTGACTTAAATATGGAAATTTGTAATCTTCATCCCCTGACTGTGACCGCAGATAGAACATTTGATTATACATGAAAAAAATCCATCAAGAATGTCCTCCAACTTTTGTGAAGTTTTCAGTTTCAGACTAATAGCTCTTTTTCCTGGCTGTGACTGTAGCAGAGATCAGAATAAACCCCTGTTGCCCACAGAGTGTTGGTAGTGATTAAAACCAGCTCCTAATTTAAAAAATTGGCTTCTCCTTGGCGGAGACATTTTGGTATCAAATTTAATCTCCCTCCTGCTGTTGCAGTGGTCAGACTAGCATGTCTGGGAAGAAAGTCAAAGTAAGTTTTGGAAGACGTTGTATAACAACATAAATCAGTAATTCTGGAAGAGAAGGTATTTTCTGTGGGTGGGGAGCTGCCGAGAAGAAGATGCTTTTATTAAGGTTTTCTTAAGTATGGAGTGCAAAGTAGAGCATGGAAAGGTCGTGCCCCGTGATCTCTGTGGGTGGCAGGAGATAATGTTTAGTGTGTGGGAATGGCCTTCAGGGACATTGTCTTTATCAGGCTATCTAATTTAAAACTAAAAATAAGACTAGATGCAGCCCTCAAAGATATCTTGTAATACCACGCCGTCAAGTCTTCTGGAAGAGCCGCACGATGATATTTGATAAAATAGGATCTTGCCACTGTTATCACTAGTAATGCTATGCTTGCTATCTATCTCAGGTGCTCGCTCTTCTTTGGTCATTGTGGCCCCAGATGTCTATCTATGACATCTCCTGTGAGCGCAGGTCCTGTCCCTCTGTAACTGCAAACCAGAAGGAAATGGCTGTTATTCCCACTACTTCTACATGATTCTAGTGTGAAGATAGTGATGATGTTCCCTCCAGAAATGTTGTTAGATTTCCTCAAAACAAATATTTCAGTTCTGGCACTTCATCACTTAGCTATTAATACCAAATTGGGTAGTGCAGAGGAAATAAGAAGCCAATAAAAATAAGCTACATCAGGAAAGGAGATACTTAGATCAGATCAAGTTCTGTATGAACAATAAAGACCATGCTTCTTTCAGCAGGACCTCTAGACAATTACATTCAAGTGCCTGATGGTTCACTGTAGAGAACTAATGGCAGTCCCAGTGCTCCTCGGGCCTTTGCTGAGGGAGGCATCCTGTTGGACAAACACACGTGCGTGGGCTGACTCCTAGGAAGAAACGTATGAACCTGCATTAATTACTGACACTTTCTCTTTGAAGAATACTGGAATACCCAAAGGAGCAAACTGATGTAAAATTCATGCTGGCGTTTTCTTAAAATGGATCCTTTCCTAACAAGACTTTAAATTCAGTGAATTATGAATGTCCTGCACGGGGGAGGCACATGGATGTGGCACAGAGGGAATATAGCCAAGGTGAGGGGATGTCCATATCTCCTCTTTGGCCAGCAACATCAAGGAATCACCACAGGAGTAGTTAACTCATGGTCCAGATCACATGAGGACCTCAGTCTTTGGTAGTGTGATAATTTTCAGAAATGGTTTAGGTTTGTCTTGAACTTGTATATTGTAAAAAGAATGATTAATGAAATTTGCAAGTATAAAAAGCTGTTGCAAACCAAGTGATTTCAATATCTGTCTGAAGATTAAGCTTCTTTATCTGGGAAATAAATCAATGACAGGATGAAAACACTCAAAAGCAGGATCAGGAACTATTTGACCTGTCTTGAGACTGAACAGAGCTTCTTAGATTTCTTCTGTTTGCATACAAATTCCCCATGATTTTTTTGTGTACCTTTTAATTCTGTTTTGTTCCCCACCCTGTTACCAAGAAATTCTTGTGCCTTGAGTTACAAACTAGCTTTACAAGTTGGGAACCCATATGTGTCCTGTAAACCTCAGAATTTTCCTTGGAAATGCAAACAATTGGTAGCCTTGGAAGATCTGACTAAGATGGACCCCATTTCGACACAGAAGCTTTGCAAAAAATATGTTGTGTTTCGTTTTCAGGTCTTTCAAGCCTTTGAAGAGTCTTGGCAGTGCTATGGCTGTGAGGTTAGCTGGGTCTGAGATGAGATCATATTTGGAGAAATCTGAAGACTGAGAAATGGGTTTGGTCTGGGGGACGGGCTGTTGCAGCTGGCTACAATTATTCCTGATTTTTAAGTGAACAGTGAATTTGCTCTGGGTCATATTCGTAGGTTCCAGCAAAGGTCATTTTGCCCAAGTCGGTTCATTCAGCTCTAGTGCAAAACACATGCAAAAGGTTTCCTGGGAAGGCTGTGTCTCCGACCCTTTCCCCCTCCAGTAATTTATGCTGCAGCAGTTGGGAGACTGGAACAGAATAACCTTCCTTGGTTTAAGTGACGGAGAAGAAAGAAATAGAAGGAACCATTATTTTCCTGTCAAGATTTCCCTGAAACAAAGAGGTGCAGAATTATGCATGCTGAGGGGTGTCTTTGGTCCTTTGATTAACAGCAGAGGCCCAATTTTGCCATCAAAAGCATTCTTAATTATAAGCCCCGTTGAAAAGGCTGCCTTGCATGCTGTAGGAATGATACTACAGGAGCACGTCTGTCTCTGCTTAGGTGATCTGCATTTTCTGGGATTGTTTTATTAAAATAATCAGAAAGATGCTGAGAATACAAGAGAAAACTGGAAATGTCTGTTATTTGTCTCAGTTTAATTGCAGCAGAAGGTGTTGCATCAGTGAGGAACTCAAATAGCTGGTCGTGGCTTGAGTGTGAGAAAGCTTCCCGCTTTGCTACCTTAGCAAAGGCTGATATTCTCCCCGTGCAGCTGGTGACATAATGTGTATCACAAGGTCTTCCTCAAATAAAAGACATCCGTCTTGGTTATTTTATGAGTCTGCTGATTAAAGAGATTTTATTGTAATTACTATGACTAAAAGGCTACAGCAGAAGATGGAAATGTTAATTTACAATCTGCTTGCTGACCAAGTGTCATGTGATAATGGATTGGGACAGACTGTGGCTTGCAAATGGACCTGAATTTTCGGAGCTGCTAATTTGAGGTGGCAGATAAAGTACCAGCATGTACGTTTCAAAAGGGATGCGTTTGATTAACCAGCTACAGTTACAGCAGTGGTTGCTTGACAGGTTGGTTGAGAAATGATCACCTTTGGTTTTACACCGGTGGCGGCGATGTACGTGGTAGAGGAGGAGAGGGGAAGTAGCAGAAAGACAGATGGGCAGAGCTTGAAGGTAAATCTCTGCTTTTGTAGTAAGCAGGTTGTGCTTCAGACCCACCACAGCACTTATGTTTCCAATTAAACAAAGGGGATTTAGGTACCTAACTAGGTATGTAGAACAGGTCTTTAATTCTATCAGTCTCTTAAAGATGTGTATATAGTCACAGATGCAGCTAATTAATTAAAAAAAAAAAGGGGNAGATGTCTTTTTTCAGCTGTAGCATTGGCCCTGCTTTTCTTTCAGAGGCTTTATAGCTCAGGGTGCAAGGCATCAGGTACCCTCACTCTGACATGGTGCCGAAGGATTTGAAGGAGTTTCATAGATGTGTGCTCAGGTATTTCAAACAATACTAGCGACAGTACCCCGATAGCGTTTCAAAAGGGTTTTAATGTTTTTATGGAAATTTTGAAATAGAATATTCCATAGCAGGAGGATAATCCTTTCTGAAATCCCCCATCTTGGTCTATGTGTTCTGTTAAAAGGATTATCCTAATGTGTAAACTTACAAAACAATTTCTGCAAATCTTGGTTCTTTATATATGCTGCTCAAATCTCCCTTGTAGGTAAATTTATATACAGCGTTGCTGAGTCTTGTTGCAGGCTCTTAGTAGATGGCTGTACTGAAACATTGATTGTAACTGTCTTGAACTAACAATAAACTGAGAGAATATTGATTGCTTGAGTTCTTATTTTGGAAAGTGGTATTACGTTACTGAAAGGATAGTTTGCAGTGCAGAACACCTGACTGTATTTGTGTTGTGGCTTTGAAGTAAAGATTTTGTATTAGTCACGGGAAAGACACTGGTGTATCCTGTAGCAGTCACGCAGAACTTCGCTTTTTGAAATATTTACTGCTGTTGTGTATGATAAGTGAAAAACAAGAATAGAATCATAGAATGGTTAGAGTTGGAAGGGACCTCAAGGATCAATGAGTTCCAACGCCCCTGCCGTGAGCAGGGACACCTCCCACTAGACCAGGCTGCTCCAAGCCCCATCCAGCCTGGCCTTGAACACCTCCAGGGATGGGGCATCCACAGTTTCTCTGGGCAACCTGTTCCAGTGTCTCACCACCTTCACAGGAAAGAATTTTTTCCTAATATCCTATCTAAATCTCCCTTCTTCTAGTTTAAAACCATTACCCCTTGTCCTAGCACTACACTTCCTGACAAAGATTCCCTCTCCGGCTCTCCTGTAGGCTCCTTTCAGATACTGGAAGGCTGCTAGAAGGTCTCCCCGGATCCTTCTCTTCTCCAGGCTGAACAGCCCCAGCTCCCTCAGTCTGTCCTCATAGGAGAGGTACTCCATCCCTCTAATCATCTTTGTGGCCCTCTGAAGGGGGCTATTTTGAAAGAATAGCTCTTAAATGGGGATTCATTACAATTGTCAAACAAGTTTTTAGATGGGCACTGTTGCTTTACAGAGTGATGTATGACACATTACTGAGAGATCCTTTAGATTATACATGAATTGCAAAAAACTGATTACAGTTGTGCTTCGGAGGTGACAGTGGAAATGAGGAGTAGAAATAGCCTTGTGGCTTTAGGTCTGTTTTACACACTGAAGGATTGCAAGTTGAAAGCGACAAGTGTGTCTGTGCAGTGTATACTAGGGATCCGTTTCTGGGCAATAGTCACTACAAGAAAGTATAGATTTGCTACAGAAATACTCATTACTGAATGTCACGAATGGCTACTGAATTTCTGAAGAAGATATAAAAAGTAAGAAGCCAGAGCTGAAAGAGACATTTCAGTGATTGGCCCCCAAAGAACAGATTCATAAGAATGGCTTGAGGTCTAATGGAATAGAGCTGATTTTATTAGAATTCACTCTCTTCTCCTTTAATCTTTGAAGGGATGATATTACGGTTGTGCTGGTGAAAAACCAACTGTCAAAAGCAGAAATTAGTTGGAAATTCTCAAACTGAAATCTTCAGTAGAGATTTGTAATAAAAGCTAACTGGCTAAAAAGGAAGAAGTGGTGGTGTGGGTTTTTTTTCTCAAGAGTTTGCAAAGGGGAAAACAACAAATAGAAAAAGAGATACTCAAGTGAAGTCAAGATCTTAGACTGATTTTTCAGCTTTTCTGGAGGTCAGTAAGTAGAAGCTCAGAGGTGCAAAAAATAGCCCTTGTCTCAAAATAACGTGTGTCTTCATATTTATTTACCTACAGATAGAAATAAATATATTTACTATACATTTATGTATATATTCATATTATATAACTATAGAGCTGTATAATTAGGTATTTAAATATTTTTATTTATCTTTCATACTTCTTGCATGTATATTTGTGTGTAAATAATTACTATTTTTCCACTGATCCTGATAGATCCCAAAGTGCATGGATTTGAGGTGGATATTTATATGCACAGATGTATCTTCAGGCTTGAGCTTACATAAAGGCCTTGGCACTTGTTGATGTCAATTTAAAGGCAGAATAAAAAGGATGGAATAACTTGATACCATAAGCAATGATAAGGCAAGTATTTGAATTAAGAGATGCCTGTTTTGAGATGGTAAAAAGAAATCTTCTGCAGAGTTTGTTGAGGGTTGTTGGTCTTGCCTTTTCACTATCCTGAAGCATTTGTGATGCATTCCTTGACTTTGTCCCATGTCGTAATGTTGAGACAAAATGTCAGTGGATCATGGTATTGGGATGTCATTTGTGATAGAGCTGATATGCCGTAGAAAGTAGTTGCTGACCTATATATAATTATATTGTGACTGCTGCTGTGGGGGAAATCTGTGTTCAAGAAACTATGGAAGAAGTACCAAAAGGTAGGTCAGATCTTGAACTAGTCCCAAATTCTGAATGAGAGGCAAGGAAAGGAGGGTAAATAAATCTTGACAGCCTACAGCAGTGCTGAAGAGCACTTGCACTGTAGTGCCAAGTAAAGCTGCTTCATCTCGTTGTCATCTTGGTGGGCTTTGAAGGTAGCTGGTGTGAAATTTCTAGTCCGTGATGGCATCAGGTAGGTCTTCTGGCCCTGGTCCAGGGTAGCCTGAGGGTGAGGCTGCCAAAGGCTCTGTGGAAAACAGGGTTTTGGAGAAGCGCTTCAGCTGAGTGTATCAAAATGTTGTTTAGCAAGATTTTTTTTCCAGTTTTGAAGTATTATTATTGTGGTATGATGTTACTTGAGTGCAAATGGGCTACAAAAGAGTGGATCCAGCTTTCACCCTGGCTGCCATCATTGACACCTTGCATGAATTCATTACATCTTCAATCTTGTTTTCATTGTCTATGAAAGAAAAAATTATTGTTATTGACTATAAACAAACTTTGGGAGATCTTCAGACAAGTAGTGCCATATTCCCGAGTTGGGTGGGTGGCTGGCGAATGACAGTGAGCAGCATTGCACACAACCACCTTCCACCATGATATCTTCTGGTTTGTCCAGAGCTGTCTCTTGACTTAGTTCTGCCAAAAGTGGTGTTTGTTGCCCTGCCACCAGCCCCATCCATAAAACAGTTTTCTCTGCGGTGAATGTACCAGCACCGTGTGGCTGGGATAAAAGTGGTGATTCATCACCCAAAAATAAGTGCTGCGCTGCTTGTAGCTGCCAAATACTCAGTCATCAGTTTCCTCCCCGTTAAGCATTTACCACCTCTCTGGCTGTGGTGTAAGCAGATGGTGGGTGGACAGAGTTAACCATTGATGTAGTTAGTCATTGCAGGAGCGCAGCGGTGGCCTTGTAGCTGCCCAAGGCTTTAGGGACATGTGACGCCAGGTCTGCAGTCCTCAAGTTAATGTCCCTTCTTATTTTAGTAATGAACTCGTTCGTTTAAGCAAGCAAAAAGCTACAGCTCATAATTCTTGAAGATCAGCTGAATTTAGTCACTATTAATAGAAAATAAAATTTGATTTCCATTGTTTGCAATCTGCTTCATCAGAAATTGTTATTGAATAAGGTGAACTGATTCAGTACGTGGAACTCAGCTGCAGACTGAACTTGGGTCACGGGCACCTGTGCCATTTAGTAACCACAAGAGTGCTGTGTCTGTCATCTTTCCATTTGTTTTATATGTGTAGTAATAGCACCTAAACCATACAAATCATACCGGTTAGATTGTGATTTGTGTAAAACAAGCTCAGATTAAATATCTTAATCTTCAATAATCTTAGGAAGCACCGTAAAACAGAGAAGACAGCAATTCACACGTACCCTACTTGTTTTTTCTGATCTCCAATGTATCGTTAATTCTGCTGTTCAAAAACGTCTCTGTCATGAATGCAAACAATGAATCTTACTCCGTTTTATTGAAGTAATTTATGAGTGTATAGGTATTTTCATTCTGTTGGTCACTACTGAGGTCTTGATTATTCCGTTGCATGTTTAAATTATGGCAAGAGTGACCACAGTAGAAAAATTTCTCAGTGATGTGTTTGCCACCTCAGCTTTAGCTCATGCCAGTGCATGTGTCTGTAGGCTGGTGGTCGGACCACCAGTGCTGGTTAATTAAGGGAAGCTTTCTCACTGAAAGCCCAGAGGGCTGATCTTGTCCCCAGGGGGACAGCAGCTCCACTCGGCCTAGGAGCTCTCTAACCTCTCTTGGCTCCACTGACTAGAGCCAGAGATGAAATTCCTGTAGCTCACCTGCCAACACTTCCATTGTAGACACCCAAATGCAGGAGCAGGGAATATTACTCCTAACTGCAGCCTGCTTATAGGACAACTTTATGGTGGTGTATGGTAAATACTGTATTTTTTACAATATTCAAAGTAGACTCCCTTCAAATATTCGAGGCTACTTAAGTCTAATGCACATTTTGTTGTTATATTGTCGTCATAAAAACATTTTGACAGTTATGCTCCTTTCTCCATCAGTAAATGTTCTGGATTTTATTCTGTGTAATGTATATTGGTTCATTTGCTTCAACTGTATTGTTTTATCGAGTTTGTTTGGTGGTTAACTCAAAGAGAACTGAAAACCGGCTCTCAAGACTCACAGCGAGATTTCAAGAGGTTCAAGAGGCGTGCTGACCCATGAGTACCATAAGTAGAATAATATTTGATAAAGAAGTGCCTTTCATATTTCATAAGCTACTTACCTCTTAAGGAAATGTTTTTCTCCAGATTAATTCATCAATAGCAGCAAAATACCAGAAATACCACGCTACGAAATTTTAAAAGTCTGGGGTTTAAGCCATTGTGTTCTAGTTTGGGAGAATTTTTACTGCCTTATATCCTCTTGTTTGAGGACAGAAAGTTCAGTGCTAGCTGTGGTTTTGAGATCATCTCACCCAGCGATGTTCTCCCTTTTTATATGTGTACACAAGTGTACAGAAGAAATACAAGACTCTGGGAATTTGAAGCAGAGGGTTTGCTCTTCCTAATTTTCTTTTTTAGACCTTTTAGTAGTAACTTAGTCGAACTAAAGAATTTAATCTATTCAAGTTTCTCTCTATATTGTATGAGTTTGGGGATTTTTTTTTATTTTTTTTTTCTTCTTGGACTTGTACAGCTGTGTCATCACCAAAAATGTATGTGGAGGGAAAATCAGTGGCAGGATATATCAAGTGATTATCCTTTCTGCCAGGTCTGAAAGATTGAAGACAAGACTCAAAGGCGTCAGCTCTCTGGGGTGGTCTAGCTGCCCGTTTGAGAATAGCTGGACTGGGTTCTTTAACTGGACAGAGCTGATCTCTAAGAGGGATACTGGAATAAACGTGTGGGATCATTCACAACCTTTCAAGCGAGAGAGGCTTACTGAATTCAACATGAACTTAATGATACCTTTCCAAGAACAACCAGTTAGGTTATTAATGTTAGGTTATTTGTCATCTTTGTTGTACACCATTGCTATTGCAAGTGCTGCATTATCGTCGTAAGACAGATTTCTGTATCTTGAAAGAGTTACAGAGTAAACTAATTTTCCGGAGATAACTGGCTTAGCCTCACAATGATAAACATAACCCTCTGTGATAGTATTCTGTTACTGCAGGATGTAAGGAAGATGCGATTTGAAATGTCATGATTTTGGTGTGTAATCAATATTTCTAAGATCAACTATATCATATGCATTAATAGTGTTCTTTATATAGAAGTCTTTGGAGACAACTAGGATGAAGGCAAAGCATGAATTATGTTTTGCCTGCCAAATTTCTCCTATTTTCCTAGATTTATATCTTATGTAATGGTATAAAAGGTTCGATAGTCATGTCTTATTAAGGTTCCTTAATCTTTCACATTTAGGTACATCAGTGCCAGCATTTTGAAACAGTATCAATGACTGAAGCAGGATACAGTCTGCAAACACAGGCCTAAACAAATGTTCTTTCTCTTTTGAGATGCTGAGTATGAATGGATAAGCTGAAATTTGCCTCCGTAGATTCTCACATTCAGTCATTTTTTTGGCAGCCAGCCAAAAAACTAGACTAATATTTTAACTCTCAGCCTTGTTGGGGAGTAATTTTTATAATCAGAGTGGGTCAACTGGTAAGCTGGCTTTCTTGGCAGTTTGGAAAACTGTTCCCTTTGAAGAGGAGTCAGGAGTTGGTTCCACAACAACCCTGGTCACTCTTAAGTAGTACCTACATCCCACAGGAGGGACCGATGTCTGGGATGATTCACTGTCCAATGTTATGCTGAACACATAATACATTATAAATCAAAATAAGCAGATTTTAGAGGATGATACATTCACGTACAAATCAATATTAGAATTTGACAAGCGAAATCTGCTTCCTTTAATCTACAGGTGTATCAATACTGCCCTTATTGTATTCTTCCACGTGGCACAGCTGCTGCAAGTTAGTCTTTAGGCTAATACAGCTGGCTTTGTAAAGTCCAAGTGATGTCCTTTCAGTATGATTGTTAACCTCATATTTAATAAAATTGTTTACCTCATATTTAATAAAATTGCAATATCTGTGACAGACAGTAAAATATAACTGTTACTTTTCCTTTGTATAAGAACTTCTCCATTTTTAACAGGGAAAGAAGGAGGGGAAGATGGTGATAAAGCTTGCCATTACATTCCAGGATAATAAAGCAATAAAGCTATCAGTTATATCCTATGCAGTCACTAGATTAGTTACTAGTTGAATATAAATTGCTGCGTAAGCAATTAGTTGCTGGAGTTATTTGGTTTGAAGTTAAACAGATTCCTCAGCAATGCTTAGTGCACTTGAGGACTAGGCCCTTGTATATCAAAGTTCTTGTTACCATGTAAGATGATGAAGTACCTCATCTGTCTGTGAAGACCACCTGGGTTTATATTAACTGTGAGTCATTCTATTAAAGTCTTGTAATGGGATTATAAACAGTCTTTTCACAGCAATGTTGTCGTGTTCGATGATGCCAATGTCAACTTGTTGCTTGGACACCTAGTCATATGCAAGTGTGAATCTGACTTTTCCTTTTCTCCTCACTCTCTACACAGCAAAATAAAGGGCATTCAGCCTGATCTGTTCCTGAAGTGTGGAACCTCAGAAGGGATTTTGCTGCCAAAATTCAAATCTGAAATCCTTAAATCTTCTGTTTGACCACAAAAACATAAAGGAATGTAATTTCTTTTTTTTTTAAGAATAATGTATTGTATTTCTTAGGGCCTAAAATCTTGTTTATGTGCATGTGGTTCTTTTAAAGGGTGGAGCATCTCAGTGTGGTGTGCATCTAATGAGTACTAGGAAGAGAAGTGAGCTACATATCTCCTGCTGAGGGTATCTGACCTGGTGCTTGAGTTGTTAGAACTTTTGCTGGTGTGACTCAGACTTTAGATACCCTGAAACCTTGTGTTTCAAAAGAATAGAAATAGCAGGTAATGTTCCTGCCCTTTTATACCTAGGGCTTGGATCACTTAACCACTAATGATGTGAAAGACCTGGGTTCAGTTTGCACCAGTGCCTGTAGCAATTCAAATCCATCTCCTGCACTTGTAAGAAGAGTTCTATTTATGAGTCTTTTTATGGTTTACGAGGTGCAGTTATGAGGCTGTTCTGAGACAGGATCCTTCTGATGCATCCTTTTCAAACTGATCTGCTTTACAGGTTTTTAAGATTTACAGGACAGAAGAGAAAGACGACGAGAGAACATTTATTTTGATCTTAGCTTATCTGCTAGGCGAGTTTTCAAGAGTGTTGTTCTCAACAGGATTTTTCTCTTATCTGGACATGTATTACCAGACAGGTAATTCATGATATCTTAATTCTGTGAGAGAGAGGTGATTTTAGCATCTGCTTCCTACTGTGTGCTATTTGCAATCTACCCACATGCCACCTTTGGCACACATGTCAGAGGTTGCTGACAGCTGTGCTAGAGGAAGGTGGACTCTCGCCATCTTCCACGTTGCTTACAAAACACCTTTCATTGATCTTGTCTGATGATCATCTAAAGTAACACAGGAACAGAACTCAAGACTCCCTCCTCAATGTCTCCTCCTTGAGTAGTGGTCATTATTTTCCCATCAAGCTCAAAACAAATGTTGAGGGCAGATTCAGGTATCCCAACTGCACCCTCCTTGTCCTCAGGAGGGACTTTAGATCTGGTGGCAGGTGGTGAGGTTGCTGGGAGGTGTAACAAAGCACCGGCAGGACAGGCAGCGGGATGTTGAGCTGCTCTGAGAATTCTGCTTCCCTGTTGGCTGAGTTAGATGTGTTTCTGTTCAGTGTGATTTCTTAAAATGTTAATCAAATGTGCTTAAATCGTTTTAGTCTGTTGTTAATGAGGGTATAAGAAGCCGTTCTCAGCACAAGAATTTTCCATACCAGGTGTTTCAACTCTTCTTTGGAAAACTGACCTGTTCACTGTTGGAGATGAAAGTGGTAGACCTTTTGTTCTTTGCTGGTGCAGTGGTTACTGTTAAGTTTGTTGCCTGGGAAGTACAAACAAGCTCTTTGCAACGACCAGTGTAGGCCATGCAGGGATCAACCCTTGCACCTTAAACCGTGGTGCTCAATGAACAGTAAGGAAGAGTATTTGGGAACACTCAGTAGCTTTGCATTCCTTCACATAAACTTTGGCTGTTGACTAGGGCAAATCCATCTGTCTGTGTATGCATCTAAACATAGAATGGGTAGAGTTGGAAGGGACCTCAAAGATCATTGAGTTCCATCCCTCCTGCCATGGGCAGGGACACCTCCCACTAGAGCAGGTTGCTCAAAGCCCCATCCAGCCTGGCCTTGAACACCTCCAGGGATGGGGCATCCACAGCTTCCCCGGGCAACCTGTTCCAGTGCCTCACCACCCTCACAAGAAATAATTTCTTCCTAGTATTTAATCTAAATCTCCCCTCTTCCAATTTAAAGCCATTACCCCTTGTCCTATCACTACACTTCGTGACAAAGAGTCCCTCTCCAGCTCTCCTGTAGGCTCCCTTTAGATACTGGAAGGCTGCTGTAGCAAGTTCTCAGAGTCAATGGACACACAGTTAAGGACGTGCTTTCTTTGACCACAATGGTAATTTCAACTCAAATATTGAGATTGATTTCAATGATGTGGCAAAACTCTGGCTCTATAGCCAGTACCTGGTGTCATGTCCTGTTGCATCCTAACGTGGCTGTACGTGTGATAGTGCTTACCCTAATGTCACTGCCCAAATGGTTTGGCTTAGTGGAAGAGCCGAGGGTAAACTTTGTACAAAATGTTGTTTTGTTAACAAAGGAAAGCGGTGGGGGAGAAGTAGGGAAGGGGTTTTTAGGTCAACCACAAACTTTTGGGAATTGATTTCAAATTCGCTAGTGTGCTCTAATCAGTAAAGAAATAACAAAAAGATCAGAAAATAACTGATATGCAATCTTTGCCTAAATAATAAGTGGGTCAATCTGCATCTTAATGATGGCTCATTTTCATATTTACCACTTTTTCCTTTTTTTTAATCTTTCCCCTCTCCCTCCAGCCCCTCAAAAATTCTAAAGTTGAAAGTAGTTGAAGCTATTAAAAATAAAATAAAACTTCAGTCTATTGAAAAAGAATTTGTCTTCCAAAACAAAAGGATTCTTTTCTCCTTTTTCCTTTTGTCCACTTTCTCACTGGAAGTGAAGTGGGAGAAATGGTTGTTGTCCCTGTCACCATGGGGAGCATATAAGAAACTTCCATTAAATTAAAATATGTATCTCTTAAGGAGACTCAAAAGAATTGTTTCGCCTACGGTTTTGCTTCAGGTGTCTAATCTGGTATTTAATATGTATGACTTGTCAAAAACCAGCAATTTTGACTCTAACAGAATTTAATTTTAGGGACTGTCATATATTCTGAAGTTGATATAAGCTTAGGAAATGAAGTCATTAAGCTGCTGTTACAAACACCTTCTTTGAAAACTTATGTTTCCTCTGTTTAAAAACAATTAGTCCTCTGGAATAAACTTAGAGTGATGTCATCTGTGACCAATAACATGGTGATTGTATTACTTTTGTATTGCTCTGCTCTGAGAAAAACAAGTAAATACCCACTTTTTTGTGCTGTGTGATAAAAATCACTGTGATATTGTTAGCTATTAAAAAATAATATGTTTGATTTCATTGTAGTTCAGTTGCTGAGGCACATATTGTTGTTAAGATTAAAAGTATAAAGGAATAGGAATATGAGTATGTACAGTTGTCTCAGTTTTCAAAAGCGATAGTTTTAAATAATGAGAGTTGTTACAGGTACGCACTGCAGGCTTTACTTTAAGAATGAAAGTTATTGGGAATAACTGCAGATTTTGTTTTGTGCTGTTTATATTTGGTACCCTAAAATCAGAAAAAAATAATATAAATAAGGCTTTGTGGTTAAAATGCATGTAGGTTTTTTTATTGGGTGTTACGTTTTCTCTCTAATGTTCTAACTCTAAACTTTGATAATGTAGTACTGGAAAAAAATATTTGAGATTTTCCTCCTACATTTTCCCTTCTGTAAAGTGGAAGTAGTCTGTATTATCTCCATCCAAAGGAGATTTCTGAAGACTAATCAGTTTGCAATTACCAGTAAGTGGTTATTAATGCCATAGGATAAGAACTGAAACAAGGAAGTCTTCACAGCTGGATCCAGAGTGTTGCGTTAAATGGTCTGTACCGAAATGTTTGTCTCCTCTTCCATGTGGTGTCAATAGGTTGCTCATCTTATAATCCGTATCCTATCTTATTTAGCCTTTAACTATAATTTTTATAATAGCTATAAAGCCTCAGAGAAAGTGTACAAAGAGGGTTAGGTTTTTATTCTTGGTCTTTTCTTCTGCAACAGTAAGTACTGTGACATAGCAGGTTGTGGTGAGTTGAATCAAAATCCATTCCAGAGACTTTAAAAGCTAATTTTGCAAATATACATATTCGTAGTTTATATAAGAGCGCATTCACTTTTGGGGGAAAAAGTCAAAAATAGCCACCCCAACCGCCCCTTCCCAAGAGCTGTGTGAAAAGAACATTAGTAGGCCTGAATGATGAAGCAATTGCCTTGGGGCAGGGGGAGGAGGAGGAGGGCTGTCTTTGCTGGCTTTGATCACACCCTGTAGTGGGCAATTGCTGCAATAGGCACGTCTGTCCTTCGTTTTTTGTGGACGGGTGTTGCGGAGGGACGGGATGTTTCACCAGCGGGTTTCAGGGATATCTGCTGACAGCAGAGGAATGGTGAACCGCAGCAGCTTTGGATCCAGTGCCAGGCACTGGCAGGGTGTTTTGCTTTGCTTGGCCCAAACCCATTTGTCTGGTCACTCCAAACTTGACCCAGTCTCCCCTCTTCCAGGGTGGGACGCTCTTCCTCACATCCAGCCAAGCCCCATGGCCTTCCCAACCAACCCCCCAACCCAGGGATACAGGCACCATTTCCTTCCCACCCTCATCTTCATCTCATAGTCCTCCCAGTTGCATCTGACATTAGGTGCCGTAATGGCTTGCTTAGGATTTTAAATGCCTGATTTCCTTAATTTGCAGACTCACCTTTAGTGGCCTCGTAGAGCCCAGGTCTCTTTATTGATGGTATCCCAGCCCTCCCAGCAAGAATTTGCTATCAGTTTCCTCTCAGAAAGCACCGGGCATTTTTCCGGCCAGTGTTACTCTCATCCCAAATTTGGCCCTTTTTCCTTCTTTGAGGTCACCTGATGTCTTGCTTGGTGCTGCCCGTTCCCAGAGGAAGGTAGGCAGTGGGAAGTGGCAGAAGGTCGGGGCGTTAAGAGGTGATCTCATTGCACCCAGTGTAATGAGTTGTGGGTTTGAGCCACCCCCACTCAGATGATGAGAGGTTTTGGCAATACAAATTCAGACCATGGACCCTCCGTGCCTGCAAATGGTAGCTGGCATGTTTGTTTTACTAGGTTCAATAGTAAGTTCTGGGCTAGGTGGTGCTGGAAGTCTGTTTGAGGAACAGAAACTTATTAAAAACTTGCTTAAACTTTTTCTCTCTGAAGTAAGCAGGGTTCTTTTTTCCCCACTAAACCACTGAAAGACCTAATTATAGTTCGTTCTACTCAATGTATTTATTTCAGTAAACAAAAGTGTGTTGAAATTGAAATGCAATCTCAATTCAGAGGTCAGAAGAACACAGTGAACTTAAACTTCAGCTTGAAAGGACAAGAAATGGAAGAAGGAGATTCATTTGGGAAAATGAGTCCTTCTGGTGGAAGCTAAGATAAAGACAGACAAGCAGAGAGAGACGGAGAGAAACCCAGTGGCAGTGTATGGCTAACGTGTTAGATGTGAGTTTCAGAGGTGACACCTCCACCACCGCTCAGGATGTATTTATCAGATAGCCGTAGAATTGTTGAAGTAGCTCATGGGTGTCTTCATATTTCAGAGGACATATGAGTGAGACTGAGAAATGGAAAATAATTGAAAAGTGTTATCTGCCCAGTCTTTTGTGCCTTTTTCACGTCATCTGTATTTACCGGGTTGCAAAGAGTCCTCTTGCAGTATCTGGCGCTGCTTGCCCAAGGAGGAATGACCAGTTTGGGAGTGCTGAGGTCCAAGGCTGGTGGGAACATGGCTGAGCTTTGCCTGGAAGTGGGCAATAACCTGCAGGTGGTTAAAAGGTATAAATAATAGTTTTGTGCATTAATTGTCATAATTCTTTTTTGCTAATACATTTAAGCTAATACTTCCTGTGGTGATGTACAGAGTAGGAAAATATTTACCAAATCTCTGCATCAAAATTCTAACTTGTGGATCTTCAGCATATTGTTGGCTGCAAATTATTCTTCAGGCTTTCATTGACTTTCAGTGCAAATTGGTTTGTATGAAAACATTGAATGCTTTCCTGTTAGGTGAAAATAAATCTTAGAATATAATTAGGATATTTTCACCTAGAAATGTAAAAGCTGATGAGTACTTTTTTTTCAGAAATTACTTTCACTAAGACTTGTTAATTTATTGGACCTCTCTATCAGAAAACTTGTTCGGAAGGTACTTGTGGAAAGCTCCTGATGTATTCCATGTCAGCCTAAATAAATAATCTGGATTGACAAAACCAAATTAATTAAAAATTCCCAATGTCTGTCTAGTACAATTTTTTCTTATTATTTTCTAATGTAAACATCTGTTTCAAATTTATTAACTCAAGTTTTTGGATCAAATAAATGGAAAGATTCTGATTTGAAATAGTACTAGAGAAAATAAAGAACTAAGTGAAATGGAAAAGGGGAAGAACTATCCCCAAAATGTGAGGGAAAAGCTTAAGAGGAGAGCCTGATGAGTGGATGTGTGAAGTTCTTGTTGTTTAGGATTTTATAAACTAACATTTTTTTTAAGTCTTAAAAATAATTCTGAATTGGGTGCAATAAGGTATTTTTTATTGTATTTTACCCCCCTTAACAATTAGTTAGTGATTTACCCTTTGTTCAGAAATTACTCTCAAATCTAAAATGGATTAGTAGAAGGAATACAAGTACGTTGCCAGTATTCTTTATAAGCTTAAGCAAGTAATATTTCAAGCACCGTCTTACAATACTGTTGCTCCACACCTTGGTTAGACTCACTGAACTCTATTCTAGAGTTCAGTGTGTCAGAGTGATGAGCGTAAATTAGTTTCTTTCAGCAGATTCTTCCTTTGATGGAGCATTCTAGTAACACTGCTCAAAGTAATGTATCTATGGTGAACATCTACTTTTCTGAACGTGTAGTAATCAAGGGTTTGGGTTTTGTTGCTTTTCCAAAAAAAAAATAAAAATCATGGCAGACGCCACCTAGAGTTTGAGATACATTTCTTGAGCATGAACCCAAATTCTCAGTATAATATTTTATATTTTAGGTACCAAATAGTACAGGGCCTGATTAGCTTACTGGGCTGTAGAAGACTATAATCACTTGTTCTCCTTCTCTGCCGTTGGTGAAACCCTTTGGTAAACCTGTCAGTTTTGGGACAGGAGAGTTAAATGTCAAGTAGCTTTAATCCTTACTCTGTCTTTGCAAATGTATTATTTTAAAATAAGTCATTTCACATTAGATGTATTTGCTTTCATTATTAAACATGTTTAAAAATTAATGCTGTTAGCGTAGGGATCTCCATTCGTTTTGAAGCACGTTTCCCCAGTCCTGGTTTGAGCTGTTACTAAAGGTTGCAGCACGTGGCACTTCTTTACTGTTGAAATAGTTGTAGAATAACATCGTAGTGTGATTGTTCAGAAGAAGTTAAAAGGTAATTTTTACAGCCTTGGAGCTTGAATTTTGCTTTGAATAGTTGGTTTGATTTTGATCTCCCCAGCTCTTCTCTTTTGGGACATCTTCTGTAGATTTTACGCATTTAGCAACACTCTGCTAACAAAGGCCACCTGCGCCTCATAGCCTGTGCTGAGTTTCTTTTGCCTCTTCAGACTCACAAAGAGAATAGAAACTTTATTTTTAGGTCTTAAGTGTTGGAAACATCCGCTTTGAAATCAAACATCCAAGTGTTATGCAGAGATAATGATATATTAAGTGAATCACGAGTACTTTAAAGTGGGTATCTCTCCATCTCTCCTGTTGATTTGATTCCGGCTTTGTTTAAATGCATTTTCATTGAACGTCTTCTTTATTTTAATAATTCTTGGACTCTACCCTCTGTCTTTCTCGGTGCCAACTGGTGCTTTGTAGAAAAGCTTCAATGGGAATTGTTGTAAGAGAGTCTTACTTAACCTTATTTGGGAATGTCATCTCTTGAGGATTTCTCTTCTTCCTTGGAACACAAATTTAACCTTGACCCTGACCAACCACTTCTTGAAAACCAATGGTAAGGCACTTTTTAATTTATGCTTCCAAAAAAAAAAAAAAAAAAGGCGAAAGATCCAGCTGCCTTGCATTTTATTTTCTTCTTCAGTGTGACCTCTTGCACTTGTCCAACGCCTCTGAGCTGAGTAGTTGTGTCAGCCTGGGAAAGCCTGCAGCAGCAGCCTCCGGCAAAAAGGCACAAACACCTCTTCTCTTGGTGGTTTTGCATTGAGATACAAGTTTTGCTCAGTTTTAGTTCTCAGCTATCTACATGTTTGCCCTTCTGATTTTATATAGCTGTCTGTTACTGCTGTACTGGCGTTCCCCTCATGTATAGATTAATAATGACAGCTGCATCTCAAAGTGAGCAAAGTTGAGTCTTGAATGTCACTTCTTTTGGGGGGAAATAACGGAGTATTTTGGCTAGAGGTTGTTCAGTTCTTTTTTTTTTCAGTTTGTACTACTTCTCTCTTTTTTCAGAGTATTTTGTTCACTTTTTCTGAAGTGGCCATTTTTGGGGTGGAAGCGTGGGAGTGTTGTGAATGTAATGTCTTATGACGGGAAGGTGTTTTCAAAAACATCTCTTCCCTTGATGTTAAAGAGAGTTCACTCCTAGATTAGCAAGATAAACCGAAAAAGACTATGAGTAAAGGGCTGGGTACTGGGGCCATAACTTACAGGGCTCTTTGAAGTGCCCAGGCTGCTGCTTACCCAAGCTCACCCTGTGCTAGCCTTTCATACCCTGCAAGTGCCTCCTCGAGATGTGACAGGACAAAACCCAATCCAGACAGATGTGCTTCATGGCAAGCACCTGTAGAATGGCAATTTTGAAGGGATGAGCTTTCTACCCTTATCTACAGGGCAGATTAGGAAAATATTCCATTTTAATCATGGAAAACAAATCGGGTGCCAAAGATGAACACACCTAAACCCAATCTACCAGTGTGCCTGTTTAATGGCATTGTTGTAAGTACATCCATATACAATGCAGAAGGAAAACTATGTCTGCTAGAGCAAGTGCTTTTTGGCATTTCGAACCTAGCATGTGTTTCTTTTACTCTGAAGTCTTAGAAAAATCTCTAACCTGCAGGATATTCCTGGTTATTTAGATTTCACTCCCCGAGCGCGATGATCAGAGCTGCTCCAGCTGGATGCGGTTCTGCCCTGCCTGCTGAGAAGGCAGCCTGCCTGCGCCCCTGAGCATCAGCGTTTTGGTTATGGCAGGGGCAACGACATGGTTAAACTTGGGGGTAGCTTTTCAAAAGAAGTATGATTTTCCTCATCTCACTCTCCCTTACAAACAAAATCATCCTGACTGAAATTTCTCCTGCCAGAGCAGAATGAGGTAGGGCAACAAGATGACAACCAAAAAGGGGGTTTGTGTGATTTGACTGAAGAGTTAAGCATTTAGCAATTTATTTTTTAACTTCCTGTCCTCAAAGCCAGCTTATTTTATAAATGCTAAATTTAGCCTGTTTGGTTTCCGTCATCAAGGGCAGCTTTTTTGGTATGCTTTCTTACAAATTGTTTGACCTTGGGAGATTGCTGCCAGAAAGGAAGAACACTTTAAAAGCTGACAACCGATTGTTGGAGGTTTGTAGACTCTGTTTTGTGGGAGCAGTAGAACACCAGAAAGGCACAAAGGCTCGCTGAAGCTCAGTAGCCTGCGACGTTGATGAACTGCAAGGCATCAGGACGAGTTGCTGAAAACTAAACGATCTCTGCTTTTTCACTGGTTTTAACCTCAGCTGTGTGGAAGCTGGTCATGGATAGGAGGAGATGCTGGTACAAAGAGAAGATCACCATGAGCAGAATGAGAGAGTGGAAAGGGGCTGCTGCAAAACATACCCCAAAGTAAGTTAAGAGGAGGTGGAGTTCAGGGGGCTGGAAAGAAGATAAAGTAGGACCGTGCAGGAAAGGATGGCCATCCAGCAAATAAGATCAGCCATAACCTCACCTTGCTTTGCTCAGAGGCTTGTGCCTGGTTGTTTTTCTGTAAGGGTCAGGGAAACGGGCAGCAAGGAATGCTTTTTTTACAGCTAAAAAAAGCTTTGTGAATAGAGAAATCACATGTTACGGTCCTGGTGGTGTTTATTAATGGCAAGCTAATGAAACAGAGCACTGCAGCGAATACTGGTGTACAGCTTTAAAAGACAAAAATCATGAGCCAAGAGCACTGACTAGTAGAGGCTGCAGCTTTACTAAAAAAGCCTTTTCTAGCAGGGAGCCCTTTTAACCTGCCTTCCAGTTCTGTTCCAGCCTGGATTTGAGTGAATGGTGAACAGCATGAAGGATGTGATGGCGGTGTTGCAGAGAGAGGCATTGCTGAGATTTGCCTCTGAGTCCCAAGGGCTGATGTTCTCCCTCTCCTTTGTAGCAGCGGGCAGGAGCAGTGAGATGAGGAAAGCTGTGTGGAGCTATACCCCTTCATATTGTATTTTCCATGGTCTGGGCTGGCATCCAAGGCATCCCACAGGGTTACAGGGACCTCAGGCTGAACCCTTTCTAACCCACCGAATGCTCTGGAAGCTGCCAAACTCCCAACAACAGAGTTAGACCCCTAAAAGCAAAACGAAGTTTGCAAAACCAACATAGGCACTTTTGGGAGCCCAGTGGTGAAAACCTATTTCAGACACCTGACAATCAGCAATCAGCTGAGCCCACACCACCACAAGAAGCCTGGTTCCCCAGATCAAGATACTAGATATTAGATACTAGGAAGAAATTTATTACTGTGATTGTGGTGGGGCACGGGAACAAGTTGCCCACAGATGTTGTGGATGTTTCCCCATCCCTGGAAGTGTTCAAGGCCAGGCTGGACGGAGCTTTGAGCAACCTGGTCTAGTGGGAGGTATCCCAGCCCACGGCAGGGGGTTGGAACTCGATGATCTTTGAGGTCCCTTCCAGCTCTGACCGTTTTATGATTCTAAGATCGAAATGCAGGACCAGAGACACAGGAGAAAAGACATGATACCTTTTTTTTTCTCTTTTCCATCCAATTGACTTTATGAGCTGACAGAATGGCTAAAGCTGTACCTCTGAATAGCCTGGCCAAAGCATTGTGCTCTTCTCAATTAGAAAACATGTGTTTCCATTAAATAAAACTAATGGCAGCACACATTGTCTAAGGAAATGAAGAGTTGATTTTTGGTTAATAACATTCTGGGGAGATGCTAAGAAATAGTGTACTGAGAATTCAGATGTCCCTTTTGGCTGGTCTTCATCATGTAGTTTCTAATTCTGGAATAGTCATCATCATTGGGAAAGGTTTGCTTATACTGTCCATTTTCGGAGAATAATAATAATTTAATGTTTGAGTTTTTGATTCACATACAGTTGGAATAGATCTTTGGCAACTTAGATAAAATCTGAGATCTTTGAGAAACATCTATACCACTTTTAGGTCACTGTAAAGAGCGGGAGTTTTGGGGGTAAATCTCTTTGTTCACCACACCAGAACAAAATACAGCATTTGTTTACGATTTTTATATGAAGTACAAACCTGTTTTGATAAGGATCCTGCTGTCTTTTGTAACACTGACTGACATCAGTCACAGCCTGACTTTACCGAAGAAAGGGCATTCATAGTCTTAGAGTTTTGGCAGGGAAAGGAGGTCATTGAAGGGCATACCAGTTTTCATTCCCTGTAAAGAAATTAATGAAGGGATTATAAAGTTTTCAAGTTCACTACTGAGGACTGAAATAATAATACCAGCTGTATTACCATAGTACACAGAGGCTGCATCTCTCCTTCAGAATCTCTGTACAAGAAGGCACATACCGAAAGATGTGCTATAAGGAGCATACAGTACAAAAGTAAATGCAGAAGAGCTATTAAAAGAGAAAGTTATTTGTATGGTAGACTGCAGTTACATGGGTTTTTTTTTCCCTTTTTAATTCCCAAAAGACTAGGTGTAATTACTATAGTAAAACAAAGGTCTGTTCTTTACACAGTCTAGAAAAATCTGTAAGTCACGACCTGTGCTTTGTCTCAAAGACAATTGACTGTCCATGGAACAAGTACTTCATGTGACATCAGATACATGAGGGTTTGGCGTCCTTCTTCTTCCTGTAAGGGACCTTGCTGCAAAGGCAAGTGGGACTTTGGGGCAGACTGCGCGCAGTTTGGTGGTGGATTGCTTTTGAGATCTGTGTGGATCCCTCGTGTATAGTCTTGGAAGTACCCCACCAGTCAGAAGACTCCTGGGAGCAATCCGATATGCATACCTGTGTGTACACCTAGTGCCCAGTGTCCTTAGAGTACTTCAGATTGCTCTGAAGAGCAATGGAGGACAGCAGCAGTGAGGTAATCCATCCTTCATCTCACAGGGCAAAAAGTTGTGCTGCTGAAGCAGGCAGCAGTGGGTCAACCTAAAACCTGCCTCTGGCACCCAGAGGAAGCCTGGAAGTGCATCAGTGTGTAGAGTTTCCTCTGTGGCACATTGGTCTGCCCCGTGGATGGAGCTTGTGATGCGTATTGCTTCTAGGTGGGCTTTGTCCAGCCAAGTGCACAAGGGGACCCCTCATTTCCTTTGTATGTGAGTTGATCCCATTTATCCCCCTTCTCTCAAATGTTGAAGACAGAAGATGATGCCTTTGGCCATGTGAAGATTTGGGTATAGCCTGTGAGGAGTGTCCCTCTCCTCCTTGCCGTCACTCTACCACCAGTCTGTTTAGCTGAAACAGTCTGTTTGCCCTTATAAGACTTGTCAGAGATTTGACAAGTGAACTACTTGTGCCATGTGTGTTTATGGTTTTGTCTTTATCGTGGCACATACGGAGTGCCTACTGCAGAATCTCATCACTGGCTGTAGCCCGGATAAGGTGTTTCAGGGGAAGTTACCGGGAATCATCACTGAGCAATTGCAGGTGATTTTGCCTTTTTGAGGAAGAAATTTCCGAACTTTGTCACTCGTAGCTGGTCATGCACTTTGAAAAATGACCTGTTCTTCACTCCCTGATGTTTTTTAGCAGAAGAACTTCCTATTGTCTTTACAAAGGGAAATTTTTGGCTTTTGTTATTTGTATCACAGCAGAACAGCAGGGTCCAGAGGCTGTATGAATTGGGGTCCCTTTTGTTTTAAGTTGATTTGTATGTGAATAGAAGAAGAAACTCGCTGTTCCAGAGATGTTCTGGCTTTCAAATGAGGGAAATTTCAGATCCAAGAACCGGTCTAAATCAGCTGAATAGATGGGATCTACTAAGACATCTCATCTTTCAGCATGCCAGGGATAATATCCATTAAGGCTGTTATTATTACAGTGTTTAATATCAGTGTTTCTCTTTTCCTTTTGCAATAGAACTCCGTTCTGTGATGAAGTTTGGCTCTGACTCAAAACCAGGAGGGTTCTCCATGAAAGTATTTAACATAGATGATTGTAAAAATGCCAAAGTGAATTCGTAGCTTGCTTGATTGTTAGCTTATTTAAAGCACACAAAATGTAGTATTTGCGGCTTAAATATTCTGATTTAATATTTTATAGATACTTGGTAAATACTGTAGTTTAGAGACCAAGAGAATGCTTTTAGCACTGCTTAGGTACCATAAAAAATTTGCTTGTTAGATCTGTGTATGGAATAATTGCTTTGGGTCAAGTGAGATCTGAAGTAGCTTGTCAAATGTTTTGGTTTTTTTTTTTAATCGAGGTTGGTTTTCCATACTACAGCATGTGACAGTGTGTGTGTGGACCTGTAGAGAAGCTCTGCTGCAGTGCAGTGCCATGGAGGTACTTAGCTGGGGAGCTGAGAGCGGTGCTTTGTCTTACTACCAGGTTATTGATGGGCATTTCCTTCCTTGCGCTGCCTATTGAAAATTACTTGAAAAAACATTTTTAAAGAGTAGTTATTAACGATGTACTGTCAAAACGGGAAGATGTATCAAATGAGCTTCTTCAGGGATCTATCTTTGGCCTACCATTATTCAAAAATTCTATTAACCTCTTTGATGATGGAAATAGGGAATAAAACTTTAAAAATAGCAGATGGCACCAGTCTAGAATAAATGTAGACCAACCAGATTTGAAAGAGTTGATCTAAACCACAAAAAAAAAATTTTGCAAATAAAATTGTTCTAATTACTATGGAAAATTGAAAAAAAATTAAATTATAACAACAGGAAAGGCTGTCTAATCAAAATAATCGTAGAATTGCAGAACCGTCTAGATTGGAAGGGACCTTTAAGATCATCTAGTCCAACCGGCAACCTAACTCTGATAAAAAACAACAGCTTATTACTAAACCATGTCACTAAGTGCTCTGTCAGCCCATCTTTTGAATACCTCTAGGGATGGTGCCTCAGCCGCTTCCCTGGGCAGCCCATTCCAATGTTTAATAACCCTCTCGAAAGGAACATTTTACCTGATACCAATCTGAACCTCTCCTTGATACAACTTCAGGCCATTTCCTCTTGTCCTATTGCCTGTGACTTGGGAGAAGAGAACTCCTGCCCCTCTACAGTCTCCTTTCAGGTAGTTGTAGAGAG